>JAKCPB010001394.1:0-186696 GCA_021442155.1 Cymbidium sinense | reverse complement strand
AAATAAATTCCAACTTGATTGATTTTCAAACTCAAATCAATTCCAAATGATTGAAGCTTATGATTGAAACTCCAAGTTCAAAATATTTTCTAAGTCCATTTGATTCTACCTTATGGACTTAGCTCAAATCAAATCCAAATCAATTTTCAAGAAATTTTCACAATCATTTATATTCTCATTTATATTCACATATATAAATGAAATATAAAGTCAAATCAATCAAACTAAACCCAAAAAATCAAATCCAAATTTCAAAAATCTTTCCTAAGTCCTTTTGATTCTCTATGGAGCTCAAATCAAGTTCAAATCACTTCAAATTCATGAAATTTTCATAACCATTTATATTCTCATTTATATTCACATATATAAATGAAATATAAATTCAAATATCCAAAACCAAATCCAAAAATCAAACTCAAATTCAATCAAAATTCAACCTAAGCCTTTCAAGTCAAATCTTGGACTTAGACAAATCAAATTCAAATCAAGCCAAACCCTTAATTTTTCTTCATGATTCAATCAATCCTTCAATCATGAATCCAAATATAAATACAAACTTCAATCATCAAACCAAAACTAAATTCAAAAATCAAACCCAAGTCAAACTCATGTTCACCCTTTTGAACTTGAAATTGTCAAATGAATCAAAACCATTTGACTTCAAACCACTTGCAAAATGGATTTATATTTCAATCATAAGTCCATATGTGAGTTCAATCAAACTCAAATCAAGCTTTGACCAAGTCATTTGACCCACTTAGGCTCACTTGACCCAAAGTGACCTAAAGTACCCTATGAGCCAAATTCTAATCCTACCCAAATTGGATTGAACTAAGCCCAACTAAGCCTCACATTGTGAGCAACAATCATCATAAGATGATCAATCACCCAAATTGGGTCAAACCAAGTCAACACTTAGCCAAAATGAAACCTAAACTAGCCAAAATCCACCATAGGCCAAATTGATTGAAACCATTGATCAAAACTCATTCATGATCAATGTTTGAACTTGACCAAGTCATCATTTGAGCTAACTAACCCAATATTACTCTTGACCCAAGTTGACCCAACTTGACCTAAAAAAGTCAAAATGTCAAAACTTGATCTAAGCCAAATTGATTGAAACCAATGGGTCAAATTCATTTTAAAATGATTGTTGAACTTGACCAAAGCCCAATTGGCCAACTAACCCAACTAGCCAATTGACTTTGAACCCAACTTGACCTAAAAGGTCATACCAAAGCCAAAATATAAACCAAAATTGAAAAAACAAAGATACCAATCCATTTCAAATGACCAACCAAACATAAACCAACCCATGACCTAACCCAAATAGTCAATGGGTCAAATTGGTCAACTTGACCCATTTGACCTAAATGAAATCAAATGAACCAAATTCAAATATAAATCCAAATTGAACCAAACCAATGATGCCAAAATATTTCAAATGGTCATATGAACTGACCAACCTTGGTTTAAATTTGACTAATTTAACACCCATTTTGACCTAAATGGGTCAACATGAGCAAATCACATCAAACCAACTCCAAATTCAATTTGGCTAACCCATTTTCACATACCAAACATATTCAAATAAAATCAAGGTCAAATGACCATTTTACCTAGGCATGGGTAACCCAAAAATCAAAACCACTTTGAATTTGGTCAATCTTTTCATGGACACTGACATCCCTTAGTGGACCAAAAATGGTCACCAATGGACATGGTGCATGACCCAATTGGGTTTAAACCCAACCCAAGGTCAAATTGACCACCCATGGAATGAGAATCCTTCCTCCACTCATTTCAAGCACATGAACTCCACTATTTTGGCCAAATAATGAATGATTAACTAAACCTAACAAACCACTAAGATGTTATCAAAATGGAAAGCCTTTTTCATTGATTCCTTGGGGGAGATATTCCCCTAATTTCATTAAATTTAACTCTCTTTGATTTAAAGGAACTCGAGGAAGTGATCCCAAGCTCCCCTGCTTTCTAGATTTCCATTTTTTGATTTCTTCAAACCAAAATAGGGATTCAAGTGAAATTCAATCTCACTTACTAAAACACCCAATTCACTTTCAAGCATTGAGGGATCATGATCAAGCTTCCCAAGTTCTCCAAGCAAGAGGAGTTTTGATGTGAGCCCATTTGAAGGAGAACTTGGTCCATAGAAGATCCACTCAACCAAACCACTCAAACTTCAAGTGGCTTCATCTCCACTGAAGATCTATCAAACTCGATGCCGTGATAGCACCAGGTATGCATTAATTGGCTTAAATTATGTTGGTCCTGGAAAGAAATTCTCACCTCATGAAATTAGTTTGGATGTATTCCCTTTACCTGATGGTGTGTTGAATTTTTCAATCCAGCTCAATCGAGCTTGATCTTTCATAAGGTGGATAATTCCCCTTTCAAGAGAAGTGGATGGATGGGCCATCATCTAATTTTGGATGGACACCATGATCAAGACACATAATCCTGAAATTAATAAGCTTGATCTGCCCGTATCCTTGATCAATATAGGAGAAAAGAACCGAATTGACATTATGATAATATCTCCCATCAGCCACATGGAAAATAATCCACAGGGGAAAAATTACTATTTAATTAATAAATAATAAAACTTTAAATATTCATAACTAAATAAAGAAAATCATAAAATAATTGCATATGAAAGATATTCAAGAATAATATAAAAATTATTTCAATGGATTTGAATAGTGTTATTTCTAAATTTGGGTTTTAATGAAAATTTAATAACCCTAATTACTCCATAATTATCATACAATTAAACTTCATGTGCATTTAGGGGATAAATTCTCTTCTCTCTAATTTTCTTGGGATTTATTAATGTTATAGAATAATCATGAATCCTTAATTACTCTTTTTATATAATTAAATAACATATGAATAGTGGTTTAATCCCTTATTAATTAAACTTCTTAAGTGAAAATTTATGGAATATTTGGGGTTTTCCTAAGCTATTCTAAATTTCTTTTCTTAATCAAACTTAATTAAGGGTTAATAATCACTTGCTTAATTAATTGATAAAATTTTTCAAAACATTAACTTAATCAATTCAACTTGTATGCTTATGTTCAATAATCTAAGTAATTAAGAAAATCAAAATCCAAACCATGTATGTGAAGGGTTATGAAAGTACTTAAACCCTTTAACTAATTAATCATTAATGTGAGCCAATTGCATTGTATTTCTTTCCTAAGTGCATTGAAATTCCTTGTGTGTTTTATGTCATATCATTGGCTCATAATTATTAAATATGTTAAAGTATGTGTAAAGGGTAAATACACTTAATAAACAACCAAAGCATAAAATTAATCTAATCACCTAAAAATTGAACTAAATATCATATGAATTTAGGACTAGAAACTCATCTCACATTTCTAAATAAATTAAACTCAAACAAAATCAAACTCTCTTAAAATAAATTTGATTTACTTTAAATAATCTTTCATAAGATTGTCTTAGAATTAATTAGTGAATGAATTTATATTTTTTGATCACTTTATTTCTTTCTTAATATGTTTAAATGTGTATGCCATATGAAAATCATGCATTCATATTTTAAATCAAAATTAAAAAATGATATGTTTTCTTTATGTCAAATGCATGTACAAAAGTAAGAATATGAATGGCTATTATCATAATTAAATCATTTTTTTTTTAATTTTATAATCAATCATAAAATAAAAGGTATGCTATTATAATTATTTATTCACTAATAAAAAATATAAGATATAAATCCCCTTTAGCATAGAAATTACTTAGGGTAGGGAAGGAAAGAGGAGTTCTCTTTTCTTTTTCCTCTCTTCACAACTTAGTAATTAATTATAGGATTCACCTAAACCAAATCAAAAATACAAAATAAAATCAATCAAAACAACTAAATCATTTACATGAAATAAACTCTCTAAGTTGAACATTTTTATACTTAGGAAATCTAAACCTTAAAGCCTAGCTAAGCATACCACACAAAACCTAAATACACACATTAGGCTAAGTCACCATTTCTAGCTTTAGGTTGTATGCATGGTTTGATGTTTGCTTTTATTTTGTGATATTTTATTTTAGTCCGATGTTAGTGAATGAATGGTGGATGATTTAGTCTAACCATTATCTTCAGAGGGATTGTGCTTAAGGGATAATAAAAATATAAATTTTTTGTGCATGTGTTATACCCTAAGCATAATCCAATAAGTGTGGACTTGGTTACCCATGTGTGGTGCTAAGTCCAATATACATGCTTGGGTTTTGTATGGTTTGTTTAGTTAATCTCTTATTGTTAGTTAGATTTACTTTTCTTTTCATGTACTGCAATTAGGATTTTGGAATGATTGTTATGGGGATTAGATGAGCATTGGTCATAAGATATCATCTTATGTACCATGTGAAGCCTTTGGAGCATCATATATTCCAACCATCCAAAAGAAGGAACCAAAAGAAAGAAGAAAGAAGAAGAAAGAAGAAAGAAGAATGAAGAAATGAAGAATGAAGACCCCATAACATGAATTCCTTGCTTAATTAAATTCATTTGTAATGGTTGTATAAGGGTAGAGCTACCACAATTTATTTTGGTTTGTGTGGTGGAGCCCACAAATAAATTCTTATTCTTTTGCTTAGTTTTATAAATTGATTGATGTTTGTTTATGCATTAAGATGGCATCTTTTCTAGTTTCTTCCTTGCTTTGATGTATGGTTGATGATTTTAGAAAAATAAATCTTCTACCAAATTAATCAACTCAAAATTAAAAATAAATAACTCATAACCTCACTTAAAGCCTAAGTTAAAATCAAGATAAAAGAATTAGCAACCCCTTAGCTGGATGTGTACTTTCTTTTCTAACATCATGCATAAAAGCATATTATTTCACTCTTGATTGAGGGCTTCCACCTTTGCTAGAGAACTTGGCTTGACCTGAGAGCCATGGTGGAAACACACCTCCTTCTCTTTTGATTTATAATCTAATTTCTCATGCATTAGGCATATGAATCCTAAGTCAAATTGATTGTCCAAAATAAAAATAAAACATATAAAATTTTGATTAGATTTAAGTCATCATGCCCTACATGATCTAGTCTTTAGGGAGTGTGTTTAAGGACTTAGTCTCTTTCAAAATAAATAATAACTGCTATCTTGCAAAAGCATATGACTTTACATTTTAAAATCAGGGAGTTAGTTGCCACCCCCCGTGTTGTAAGTCAACAAAGGGTGGTTTATCCTCTCTGTGGAGGTAAACCAAATACCCATTTTTCCTTAGATTTAGGTCATGCTTTTGGCCCGCCAAAGCTCCCTAGATGTGTTCGAGATTTCTACTTCAGGCTAAGCATAAATCCTCACCTCTTAGGCATTTTCATAACCTTGCATTATGGAATTGTAAGCCTAATAAAAAATTCAACTCAAATAAATTAATTCAATTTCAAAAATAAAGCCCAACCATAGTGGATGCTACTAGTCCTAGTATCTTAAGCATCCCCTACTTATTTTCATTTGGCTTGATAAGAACTCTCCTCTTGATCGATCCCACTTGACTTTCTAAAAATAATAATCATTGATAGTCCTACCTTTTAAAATCTTTGGAGACAATGATCATTTACCTTAATAAGAGTATTCTAAGGAATCTTCCTTAGATGTAATTAACTATGGGGCTTGCTCTAGGAACTTAATGAACTTTTAAAATAAACCCTTTACTTTTTCCATGTAAAGTAGGAAGAATCTGGTACATCAAGACCCATAGTCCTTAGAGTCCTTATTGAGGTGATTAGGTCCATCAGGTGGTGACTTCTATCTTTCGAGATAGTACACCTCTCCTCAATGTCACCATCACCCTAATAAGAACATGTGATCTACATATGGTCCCAATAATGTATATTTCTATTTTCATTTATCCTCTTCAAAAGGATGATGATGAAAATATTTTTCACCAGATTTTTCTACTGCTAGATTCTCTCCATTGGTAAAATTGTTGTCCAAATATCGATATACTTTTGTATGAATCCAAGACTATCTTTCTTTCCATTGGCACTTAGCTTTCATCCTTAAATTAAGCTAGCCAACATTTTTAGGTTTTAGGACCATGTTGGTCTTAAAACCCTTGTTCTCCAATGGGTGAAAATAAAAAAATAATAAATGATTAAAGACTTCCTCCTTACCATTTTATGGTAAGGAAAGGTTCATTCTAAAAAATAAGACAAATAAATCCTTCATAAAAGTCTTATTTTCAAAAGCACTTTTCAAAATACACTAAATAATTGTTATATCAAACATTTCAAAATAAAATTCCAAATAAGTAATTTCAAAAAGCACAAATGAACTTTTTCCTTAATTCATTTTATGAAGATTTCATTTTCAAAAAAGAAAAAAAAAAAATTCCAATCATAAACTTCAAAAGACATTCCATTCAATATAATCTTATTGAATGATTTCATTTCCTCAAAATAATAAAATAAAATTAAAATAAAAAAAAATTTGAGATGAATTTCCATTCAATACATCCAAATAATGTTACATCTTCAACTAAATTCCAAAAAATTTCCACAAAAGTAATTTTCACTTTTCAAAACATAAAATCTCCATTCAATATACCCACATTTATTGAATGGAGGTTTCAATCAAAATCAAAAAATAAATTTTAAAAGAATATGAACATCTCCATTCAATATAAAATGAAATTTCTAAATATGACATTATTTTGAAATACCACTTAACATATTCATATATGATTAGTTGGAATTTCATTTCAAAAAATCAATAATCAACATGAAAATACATTTTAAAAAAAATGCATAAATGATTTCCATTCACATATAAATTTGTTAAATGAACCTCTTCAAAATCAACAAAAAATAAAATTTTTCAAAAAATAAAATAAAATAAATAACACATTTGAACTTCATTTTAGCAATTTGCTAAATGAAGTCTTTTCAAAACAATTAATATTTTGAATTTCATTTATATACCAAATTTGATGAAATCTTCAAAAATTTCAAAACACATAATTCTTAAATATACCAAATTTGAATGAAATCATCTCAAAAAAAAATTTTAAAACACATTTGAACATTCTAGCATACCCCATTTGCTAAATGAAGTTCCCTTTTCAAAACACAAAAATTTGAAACATGAATTTCATTTTAAATTTGCTATGAATCTCATTTCAAAAATTTTAACATTTCATAAAAAAAAATTCCATCAAAATTCAAACACATTTGAACTTCATTCTAGCATATTATTTAAAGTGAAGTCCATTCAAAACACAAAATTTGAAACACATTTTGAATTTCATTTAGCATACCCAAATTTGCTAAGTGAAATCTCCATTTCAAAAAATTTCAAACACATTGAATTTCATTTTAGCATACCAATTTCTAAAATTTCCATTTCACAAAACAAACACATTAGAACTTCATTTTAGCATACCACATTTGCTAAAGTGAAGTTCCATTTTCAAAACAAAATCAAAATAAAAGAAACACATTGAACTTCATTTAGCATACAAATTTGCTAAAGTGAAGTCTCCATTTTCAAAAAAAAAAACAAAAAAATATTGAACTTTCTAGCATACCATTTGCTAAAGTGATTTCCATTTTCAAAAAAATCAAAATCAAAACAAAGAAACACATTATTCTTTAGCATACCATTTGCTAAGTGATCCTTTTTTTTCAAAATCAAAATCAAAACAAAAAAAGAAACACATTAGATTTTCTTAGCATACTCAAATTTGCTAAGATCCTATTTTCAAAAAAATTTAAACAAAACACTTGGATTTCATTTAGCATACCCAAATTTGCTAAATGAGGATTCCATTTTCAAATCACAAATGATTCACAAAATAAAGCAAACAAAGAAAAAAGAAATTATTTTCAAACACCTCACTTAGCATACCTAAGTGAGTAATTCCAAAAATCTCAAATCAAAAGAAAATCAATTGACCCTTTACTTTAACATACCCAAATTTGTTAAATAAAGGGTCCTCAAAATTAAAAAAAAATTCAAATATGAACCTATGGTATCTCCAAAAATATTTGAACCCATTTTTCAACATACCTAAATTTGTTGAAAGTGGATTCTATGTTCAAAAAAATTCCTCTTTCTAATCAAATCTCAAAATTCTACCAAATCTATTTGAGCCCAACTTAACACTTTCAAGATGTTGAGTATGGGTTCAAATTCTAAATTCAAATTTAAAATCAATAGGAATCTGATTCAAGTATACTTTCAACATTGCGCATTTCGCTCAATTTAGTTTGAAAGAATGGCACAAGATATGTGTTCACTTTTTCCCATGGGATGGATCTCTGATCCAACCTCCATGCTCGACTATGCCCACCTCATCCACTTTCAGGTTTTGAGGGGGGCCAAATTACATGTGAGGGAACTCCCTCATGATTAAGAGCATAGTGGTGATCAAATGTTGACATGCCTCTGATTCTAGATTCCTCATGAAGAGGAAGGCAAGGTTCCAAGAGTAGTGTCAGCAGTGATCTGCACCGGTTATTCCCCTGCTGCCCTAGGGCTAGCACCCACTCACCAAGACCCCTGGGGAAGGCTCCTGATCCAAGGATTGTCTCCCCCGCTTTGAGGTTGGGTCTAGCTCTTACTCACCCCTACCAAGACAAAGGAGAAGAAAAGCATGATAAAGCATTATACTCATTGCTAGAGATGGAGGCTACATATGTATTGTAGAGGATCCAGATGGTTTCTGTTGGTTACAAAACCTTCCATCCTCTCTGGTCTGAGAGGATGTGGGAGGATTTCTACTTCACCTCCACCAAGCTGCCCACGTATATAGGGAGGTCATATGCCTGCCAGCCTATGTGAGTAGGCATGACCATCTGGAGTTGGGCTCATTTGATTTGAGATCTTATCCCCACAGTGTGGGAAGCATAGACAAAAGAGGTGAGGCCCATAGCCTCATCACCACCGAGAGGAGGTTTAGTAATGGTGGCCTCTCGACTTGTTGATTTTCTTGATCACCCTGACCATACATATGTGATTTACTCACTCATGGAGAGAGCTCCTATCGAGAGTCGGTGGTGCCTCCACCACACTCTTCTCCCGCCCACCATCTCCTTCATGTTCCAAAGATTCTCCCATCCAAGGCCATGAAGGCCACATCGGGAGAAGAGGACCTGGTGATCCGCCATATGAGAGATCCCATCCCATCTACACCACTGTGAGGTCGAAGCTCTCGCTTCGACCTTCTCAATTGAAAGAATGACCTCATAGTCATCCATCACCACCACCACACAACATACATGGAAATAATAGTTTTGGGAGAGAGGGTGATAGTGCACATGATGATATCCTCCTGAGTGTCACCCCATAGCAAGGATAATCAAGAGCATTTCTTCTAGTATAGCCCTCATGGTTAACTCTCCAACAAGGGGAGGTTTGGTGCCTCACAATATGATAGTGATCCCACCACGCCAAAGTCATTATCGAAATATCGTTTCTAGATGATATAGTAGCTTATCATGGAGAAGAAAGAGACCTAGGATATGATGGTCCATGAGGAGAAAGATCATTTTGATCCCAATGAAGATGATTTATTAGATTTAGGGGTTTGCATGGTGACACCCTGATCCTGAGAGAGCTATGGAAGAGGTGGCAGAAGACAAACTACTCAACCCAACACCTCCTTCAATAGGTAGAAGATGAAAATAGATAGATGGAGAAGAGGCTCAAGATCTATTAGCAATCTTAGCACTTTAAACAAGCACCTACCCATCCTACTATAGAGACTAGTTAGCCAAAGTTGGTGCATGTCTTGGACCAACCAAGACTTTACCTTAGAGCAAGGTACCGCATGTATAGAAGGTAGTGATAGTACCTCCATACAAAAAAGATATCAAGAGCAGAAGAGTGAGAAGAAGCTCAAGCCCAGGAGGATCATCCCAAAGGACCCTAGAGGAATTTGATGCAATCCAATATCCTAAGGTTTCGCCACCTTCTTTCAAGAGTTTTGATGGCAAGGGGAACCCAGGCAAAGACATTGCATTTCGCCAATTGTTGCAACGCTGGGCGGACACTTTACTCTTCCATCTCTTCACAAGAGTTTAGTAGGATATGACCGTTGAACTTCCCAATAGTTTAGTGACTTTTTTGAGTTGGAGCAACTCTTATCAAGAGGTTTTGAGCTCAAAGAAGGGTCACTATGATCTTGTGGCTCAACAAACTGTGAGTCCTCATTGATTACATTCTCGGGACATAATTTGAGTATGAAATGTGAACCACCAAATCAACCATCAAAGATTCTGCTAAGAATATCCATGGTCTCCTTCATGCTAAAGGTTTCACCATCAAAACTTTTGAGAAATTAATCAACAAGGCTGCTTACAAGGAGAAGCCAAATAGTTTCTCTAGATCTACCAACAAAGTCAAAGCCATAAGGTACGAGAAGAAGCCCGAAAATGATATAGAGGGAGAATACAGAGAAGTTTGAGAGACCTCATGCTCAACCATCACTTCCACCTCTCTACCACCACGAGTACCCCATGCCACATCCATGCCTCCAGACCTCCTCCTCACCACATCATCAGAAGTGATACACATATACCCGCTATGGTCCACCTACTCTTTTGGATAAACTTAACAAGCCTTATTCATTTAAGAGGGAGGTAATAGAAGATCTTTAAGAATCTCTTAAAGCTGATTTTAGCTACAACCTAGAGACGGAGGAAGTGGGCAAAAGTGATCCTAACTTTGCCCTACCACCATATGCTATTGGAAGATTGCTTCATTTAAGGACTGGCTTGAACATAGCTTCAAGACGGTGCTATAGTCAAGAATACCTTGTGGAACAACCATCCAGCCCATTAGGTAATCCTTGGGGATACTAATCCTTCCAAAACCAAAGAAGGTTGGGATATCTCCTTATCCAAAACCTCTAAGAAAAATGTCTCAAAATCAAGAAACTTTCTTAAACTCAAACCTCCAACATCAAGGAAGGTTTGCAAGTTGCCGTGAGCCAACTGGAAAGGGGAGCTCAAGAAGAGCAACAACATGTGCCATAAGAGTACAACCATCGACCGAGTCTAGCCTCCACCCATCATTATAGCTACTACATCGGACCTCCCTACTTGCTAGCTCTTCTTCTTCTAGTAGACATCTTATATCAGATGAGGCATCAAATCCTCACCCCTCTTACTTTACTTGATTTCTACTATGTACCTCCTATCAAATCCAAGAAATTGAAGAATAAAGCTAGCTTGAATTATATCGTGTCACTTCGATGGGTTGTCATCTATTCCTAATGATAACTCTTCTCTAAATACAACTATAATGATCTTCCTCTTCTGAGTTGGATTTTTCTCAATAATACTGGTTCACCTCTTGAGATAGACTTGAATCATTTCTGAGGGTCCCATAGAGAAGCTAGGTGAGCCCGACGCGTGAATCTTCCATTACTGCCAAGAGATCACAAGTCAACCTCCAGTGGCAAGGTTCTACCTCCTAGGGCAGCACCTCAAGATAAAGGGAAACAAGTCATTGGTTCAGAGGATTGAGAAGCCCCTCCACAAGATGCTCCACCCTTAGATATGCTTGTGGAGGATCAGCCCAAGGTGGACTACAATGTCATCTCTCATATAAGAAAGTTATCATCTAAGCTAAGCATATATGATGCCCTTGTCTCTAAAGAGATGAGGAATCATTAATCAAGGCTCTCCTTGATAGATATGCTTTCACCTGACCGCTATTGGAGGCACATTATTCCAGAAGCTCGGGAATCACGATGAAGACCTTCTGGGGACATGGAGCACAACCGCCCCTCTACATTATAGACATGGGTAGATTCTGCGAGTTCTCGATCTAGTGCATCGTGAACATTATGAGTCTAAAGACCCTTGCCTATTTGAGGATCGACATCTCCACACCCGAGGAGATCGATGATGTTGAGAGGATTCAATGAACAAGGAGAGGGCTTTAGGTTCCATAGTGTTACCTTTGGAGATAGGTAGAAGACCAAGCCAAGTTTTATATCATTGATTTGAATACTCACGCTTTGCTCGGTAGGCCTTGGATACATCGAACAAGATTCCATCCTCCATCGCTGCATTAAATTTAGAAGGATGGGATTGTATATGTCAAAGGAGATGAAAAGCCATTTTCGCTAGAGAGGTTGAGATATGAGGATGTGACCTACTATCTTCCTCAAAACACCCTTTCTCATGAACTTGGACAAATTCAAATTCAAAAGAAAAGAAAATGAAGAAAAGAAAAGAAAAGAAAAAGAAAAGAAAATGAAAATCCAAGTGAACAAGAAAGGAAATTGAAGAAGAAATAGAGCACATATCACATTCCACCCCAGCTCATTCCATCATATGGACATGGGTAGATGACTCAACCTCCACCAGTGAGGTAGTGGTAGAAATAAAGGCAATTCTAGAGGTGGAAGACCCCCTGGTTGGCCATCAGGAAATAGGGGTTATTCTGTTCATAGAGTACCTACTATTCACATAGACTTGGAATCCATGAGGATGAGTCTAATGTGATTACATACGCCCAACCCCTGGTTTCATTAGGTGACACTGATAAAGATGAAGACCGGCCTCCAAACAAAGCAAAGTATTTGAATCAAATGTATGTAAACTATCAAGTAGGAACCTTAGCTCTAACCTCACTTTCATCTCAAAAAGAAGGTTTAGTAGTTAAGGAAGCCCCTAAGTCTAGATGTCAAAAGAGATTCTTTTGGGATCATCATCCTCAAGTCCTTGAAGTTGATGTAGAACTTGAGGGTGATTCATATAAAAAGAATTAATGGAATTACCTTTGACTACTCACTTGTGTTATTAATCTTGCAAAGAAGGTTTGATTCCTTATTCATGGTCTAAGCATGAGTACTTCAAAAAAGCTATGGAACAACATAAGGAAGCACAATCAAGATCGACTAGATTCAATACAAGTGGGTCCAAAATGATGATTATTGCTTAGTTGTCACCAACCATCGAGTCTAGGTTCTTTTCACACCAAACCAACTCTTATGAGGATGTGTGTTTAGAAACCTAGATGATCCGATGATCTCCAAATCAAAGATGCACTAGAATTTGAAGAGGAGATCCATTCAATAATTGACAAGCTTAAAGAAATCGATAGAAAATCCACCCAACATACATTAGTTCATTGAATGAAGAAGAAACCAATGACTTAGTTAGGCTATTGACCGAGTTTAAGGACCGCTTGCATGGAGTTATGAAGAGATGCTGATTATCTCAAGTAATCCACAAACTAGCAATAGATCCTAGCTAACCCTATCAAGCAAGCTCCTAGATGCATGCATTAGAAATCGAACAAGTCATCATTTCAAGTCAAGAAATGATCGATGCTAGTTTCATCGTGGAAAAAAAATACCCTACGGTTAGCCATCCATGTTAAGAAGAAGAATGGCCAAATTCACATATGCATTTTAGGACTTAAATAAGGCATGTCCTAAGGATGAGTTTCCTTCCTATACTAAAATTAATGGTGGATATCTCATCTCTCATGCTTTTCTCCTTCATGGATGTCATGGCTACAACCAAATCAAGATGTCCCCAAGGATGAAAGAAACACGCTTTTCAAACCTCGATCAAAAAATCTATTATTATAGGGTCATGCCTTTCACCTTAAAATGCGGTGCTACATACCAATGCCATGACTGATCTTCAATGAACTCATCCATCATCGTTGAGTGTTACATTGATGATCTAGTAGTCAAGAGAGAAAAGGAAGACCATCTCTTTGACTTGAGAGTAGTTTTGAATGGTTAAGATAATATAACCTCAAAATGAATCAAATGTGCATTTGAGTAGCTGTGGAAATTCCTTGGTTTGTTGTCCGACACTGAAATAGAAATAGATCCAAAAAGATCAAAGCGAAATGCCACCTCCTAAGAGTTTAACTCAACTCGATCTTCCAAGGATAGTTGGCATATCTAAGATGCTTTATTTCCAACCTATCGGGAGATGCAAGCCATTTTCAGCACTTGTCAAAAAGGATGCCAAGTTCAAGTGGGATGACAAGTTCATCATGCCTTTGAAGATATCAAGCAGTATTTGGTGAAGCCGCCAGTTCTAGCAACCCCTATCCCGGGCAGGCCACTCATCCTCTACACTGCTACATTGGATGACTCTTGGTGCTTTGTTGGCCCAAGCCAATGATGAAGGGAAGGAGAGTGCTCTCTACTACCTCCATCTAATTCTCAAGTGAACTATCCACCCATTAGATTGCTAGCTTTGATCTTTGCCTCCCAAAAGCTACTATATGCTTTCTCATAAGGTGAACTTGATTTCTAGAACCAATCCACAAGATCTCATGACATGCCAATGCTATGTTTGCATGATGGTCCATGATTCTCTCATATTTTGATATTATATCATCCTCTATAAAAGGATAAAGCACTACGATTTCTTAAAGACACCCACTTCTGATTCTCGCTTAGTGACAATCTCCGATGAACAAATCATGAACTTAGGGAGGTTGACAAATCATATGGGAGATATTTTGATGGTGCGCTTCTTTTCATGGAGAAGCACCATCTACTCTTCCGAAAGAAAGGTAGGAATAGTTCTCTTAACTCCACGATGTGATGAGATTCTCATACTATCTTTCCAACCGCACCAACAATGAAGCGAGTATGAGGCTTTGATCACCGATAGTTATCATGTGTGTCAAGAGCATCAACATCTTTGGGATTCTCGCTGGTCATCAATCGATTGCCGTCCTACAAGGTTCTCAAACCCAAGCTTCATCATTACCATGAGTATACCATGAAGTTTGGCCTCAAATCTCAAGTCACCATCTACAAGGTCTCAAGCATATAACACATAGAAGATGCTTTGGCCAAACTTGCCAAAGAATTGGCATGTCCAAAGATGAGTCCATTCCAATAAGGGTCCAAAATAGACAAGTCTTATCCCTTATTGATGCTGAACTCGAAGAGACTTTCTTGAAGGGGAGGTTGCAT
This sequence comes from Cymbidium sinense, assembly GCA_021442155.1. NCBI lineage: Eukaryota > Viridiplantae > Streptophyta > Magnoliopsida > Asparagales > Orchidaceae > Cymbidium > Cymbidium sinense. The sequence continues at coordinate 171,727 of JAKCPB010001394.1, read as the reverse complement.
TGCAAAGTGGACAGGAGGAATTGAGGCAACCGCTCATAGACTATTTGAACACCGAAAACTACCTCAAGAAAAGTCACAAGCCCATTAGAGAGCTCTCTCCTATGCTCTTGATGGCACCTCGTATGGTCCTTTGATCAAATGTGGTTACGTTGTTTAGATAAACATGAAGCCCATGGCAATTATAATCAGGTACATTCGTGCTAGTGCATCAATCCGTCAAAGATGAAGACAAAGATCAAGAGACTAGGATACTAGCCTTCGATGATTACACTATGGATGTAGCTAGGATGCCATCAGTGTCAGGTACATGGTGTGGTCCTACATCAACCACCCAACATTCTACACCTACATTGGCCTCATGGCCATTTGAGTGTTGGGGTACCATTGTGTATCGATCCTCCTTCTTCCAAGGGTCATCGTTCATCTTAGCCACCACTACTTTTCAAGTGGGTGAGGCAATCCCACTGAGAGGTCACAACTCAAACATGTGCTTCAATTTTTTTAGAACCATATCGTATATAGGTTTTGCCTCATGAATTATATCGATAATGATACATTCAAAAGCACCAAGATCAGCTTTGCCAGAGACACAATATGATTGGAGATACTCCACCATCTACCCTAGAGCAAATGGCTTAGCAAAAGCATTCAATAAAACTCTCATCCATATACTAAAGAAGACTCTGATGATACAAGCAATGGAATGAGTAGTTGAAGCCTTGTGGCTACGCACCACATACCAACTCCAACTCAATCTACCCCATTTTCTTAGTATGGTAAGTCGCTCTACCTTTAGAAGTTCAACTCCCATCATTAAGGATAACATTGCAACAAGATCACAGAGAGAATGCAAAGTTGTGGTTAGAAGAGCTCAAAGGTTTGAGGAGAGTCACGGGAGTGCCGTAACCTCGAGTTGCAAGGCCAAAATGATTCAAGCTCACAACAAGTTGGTCCCCTAGGTCTTTCCAAGTAGGAGAACTTGTGTTTGTCCTAAGGAGACCAATTGTTGCCCCACAAAAGATTGGAGGCAAGTTTGAACCCACTTGGGAAGGCCCCTATGTCATAGAGAAGGCCTACCAAGGAGGATCTTATCAGCTTATTGATTGTAAAGGGAACACCCGATGCTTCTAATTAATGGGCTCTATTTGAAGAAATATTACCCATAAAATATGTTTGAAAATAATTATCAACAACAAAATGATTCCATTTCATCAAAATCTTCTCTTCAAGCATTGTTTGCTTTGTTTTGAATCCATCGTTGTAGGATAGTGTAAGAGTCCCCGGGGCATCCTATCCCTTTCACACATAAACACAATCAAACACATCCCCCACACTATTAGAATAGGTGTGAGAAACCCAAGAGGCATCCTATTTGATTAGCACAACTAAGGTGTAAGAGAACCCAGCGACATCCTTTCTTAGGGAATTCTGCCATCCATGGCACTAATAAATTCCCAAGTGTTTTAGTGTAGAGAACCCAAGAGGCTTCCTATTCCCTTTAACAAGCATAAAATAAACACATATCTTTTGTCTCGCTATTTTGATGTGGGAAGCCCTGGGCACTCACTCATTAGTCGCTTCTAGTCGGGTCCACATGCTACCTCGCTAGTATGTCACCCCAGTGGTCACTTGTTTGACAGATATGAGTCCCACACGCTTTCTTCCTAACTGACATTGCAAACCAATGAGCCTTTGTTATATGACTTCACTACCCAGTAAGCTACCTCATGTTGATTTTGTTTAAGAAGATGTGAGTCCCCAAGCTTTCTTCTTGAACTAATCATCATGTCTAACTAGTCGAGTATATTTGAGGTTTAGGATAAGTCCCCGTGAGGCTCCTTTCCTCTGACTATTTGAGTCGATGTAAGCCCCCGTGGCATTCTCAGAAGTCACCTAGGTCATGCCGAGCAAGATAGATTATCCAGCAATCAATTCCGCTATAGGATGTGAGTCCCAAGCTTTCTTCTATGATTGCAAAAATTGCACACCTTAGGTTGGTTGATGTTCGCTATGATAGTGACTCACCCGATGGATACACCACTCTTGGCGATGTGAGTCCCTTTCTCCTTGAGTTGGCCACAATACTTATTTGATATATGACTAGCCATGTCATCTTCTCTATGGTTTTGGATTAAGCCTTACCCCAACCCCCCCCCCCCAACCCACTCTTTTCCATTAAGCCACCGTGGTTGGAGAATTTGTTCAACGGATACATGATTCTCCTTGGTTCAAATTGAGATTAGGTCGATATAAGCTCTTCTGATCCTCACAAACTAAGGGTCCATAAAAAACAAACTAAACAAATAAACAAATTATTTCACTTGTGGATTAGAATTCAAGCCCCAAAGGGCCTTTTTTTTCCCAGCATGCATCCTTTTAGACGAGAACTAAGAATTTCTAACTCACTGAGTGAGATAAATCTGCACTCACTCGTAGTCCCTTAGGTGGGTTCAATATGTTTTCCACAAGTGGTTACCCCTGTCATTCGCTTTGAAGATGTAAGACTATGACACATTCTTTCAAAGCATGATGCCGAAACGACCAACCCTAAGTTGGTTTGATTGTTGCCCAAAGCAACCCATCACCCTGGTTTTTTGTTTGGAAGATGTGAGTCCTCGAGCTTTCTTCCTCTAATTGATCATTGCAACCAAAGGCACTCCTTTGGTCGGATAGTTCTCCCATGGTGAAGCTACTCCTTGGTTCAAGAATCGAGTTAGAATAGCTAATATAAGCTCCTTCTCAATGTGATCCATCTCAAACTAACGGAATCCATCAAAACAATACTTAAAGAATGAAATTAATCTTGACTACCTTTGAGTTGATTTAAGTCCCCTAGCGGCATTCACTTAAATAGTCATCCCTAGGTTGGGTTCAATCTGTTGTCTTGCCAATAGATCACCCCAACAACTTTTCCTTTATTTTGGAGGATATGAGTCCCCACGGTTTCTTCCTAACTTGACCATTGCACACCAAAAGACATCCCTTTGGTTGGCTAGCCTTACTATGTGTTTAGTAGACTACCCTTGATTTGTAAATTGAGTTAGGTTTAGCCTCGTGGCTCCTACTGCATCCATCGCAAACCAATAGGCCCATTTAAAAATTTTAAACAAATCCAATGAAACAAACAAAACAATCAATCAATCCAAATTAAAATCTTTTGCTTCTCTTCAGTGAGATGCAAATCTTTCTAGTTCCTCAGTAGATTTCACAACCCCTCCCTTGTGGATGACTTGAACTTGCCTCCCTAGTGAAGAGTTCACTTCTTTATTCTTTATGGAGCCAAAATAAACACAATTAAACAAATAATAAATTAAATCAAATTGATTTCTCTCCCCAATGAGGCTCAATTCAAATCAAACCTCTCATCCCTTTGTGGATGATTTGAACCTGTTTCTCTAGTGGAAGGTTCAAATACTCTATCCCTAGGATTCTCTCTTATGTGTTGACATAAGTAGAGTCACATTGCACTAAGCTGATTCCTTCACCTTGGGTTAGAGTATATTCTGTTAGTGTTGTGATCATTTTGGTCAACACAATACATGTGTGTACCTTGTCACCCACACCACACCTATTGGGCACCCTTTGTTGACCTCATTTTTAGAATGAGCTCTCAACCCTCCATCTTAGACATAGGGACTTCTCTTAGACCTTAAGAGTCCTTAGTCTTAAGACACATCTAGTGATTAGGTGGACACTCAACCAAACCTAGAGACTTAGAAGAGTTAACCATGAATAGTCATGCCTTAGGTGTTAAAATTTGCCTACCTATAGCTTGAAACAATCCTCACTTCCTTCCTTCAAGTCAAACTCAAATCAAATCACATCAAAGTTTAAATCAATTCCAACTTGATTGATTTTCTCAAACTCAAATCCAAATGATTGAAGCTTATGATTGAAACTGTTCAAAATATTTTCTAAGTCCTTTGATTCCTTATGGACTTAGCTCAAATCTAATCCAAATCAATTTAAATTCAAGAAATTCTCACAATCCACTTATATTCTCATTTATATTCACATATATAAATGAAATATAAATTCAAATCAATCAAACTAAACCCAAAAATCAAATCCAAATTCCAAAAATCTTTCCAAAGTCCTTTGATCCCCTCTTATAGACTTAGCTCAAATCAAGTTCAAATCACTTCAAATTCATGAAATTTTCTATAACCCATTTATATTTTCATTTATATTCACATATATAAATGAAATATAAATTCAAATATCCAAAACCAAATCCAAAACTCAAACTCAAATATACTCAAAATTCAACCTAAGCCTTTCAAGTCAAACTCTTGAACTTAGCCAAATCAAATTCAAATCAAGCCAAACCCTTGATTTTCCTTCATGATTCAATCAATCCTTCAATCATGAATCCAAATATAAATACAAACTTCAATCATCAAATCAAAACTAAATTCAAAAATCAAACCCAAGTCAAACTTATGTTCACCCTTTTGAACTTGAAATTGTCAAATAAAACAAAACCCATTTGACTTCAAACCACTTGCAAATGGATTTATATTTCAATCATAAGTCTATATGTGAGTTCAATCAAACTCAAATCAGGCTTTGACCAAGCCATTTGACCGATTTAGGCTCACTTGACCCAAAGTAACCTAAAGTACCCTTTTTTGAGCCAAATTCTAATCCTACCCAAATTGGAATTAAGCCCAACTAAGTCGCACACATTGTGAGCAACATCATAAGATGATCAATCACCCAAATTGGGTCAAACCAAGTCAAACCTAAGGGTTGACCAAGTCAACACTTAGCCAAAATGAAATCTAAACTAGCCAAAATCTACCATAGGCCAAATTGATCGAAACCATTGATCAAAACTCATTAATGATCAATTTTTGATCTTGACCAAGTCATCATTTCAGCCTAAACAAACCCAATTGGTCACTTGACCCAAGTTGACCCAACTTGACTTAAAAAGTCAAAATGTATCAAAACTTGATTAACCAAATTGATTGAAAAAAATGGGTCAAATTCATTCTAAAATGATTATTGAACTTGAACAAAGCCCAAATTGGCCAACTAGACCTAACCTAGCCCAATTGACCTTGAACCCAACTTGACCTAAAAGGTCATATTGAGCCAAAATCAAATTAAACCAAAATTGATTGGAAACAAAGATACCAATCCATTTAAAATGCCAACCAAACATAAACCAACCCATTACCTAACCCAAATAGGTCAAATGGGTCAAATTGGTCAACTTGACCCATTTGACCAAAATGAAATCAATGAATCAAATTCAAATATAAATCAAATTAAACCAAAACAATGATGCCAAAACATTTCAAATGGTCATATGAACTTGACCCAACCCTTGGTTTGACCCAATTTGACCAACTAGTCAACTTGACCCAAGTTGACCCATTTTGACCTAAATGGGTCAACATGAGCCAAATCATCAAACCAACTCCAAATTCAATGAAACATGGCTAACCTATTTTTCAATCATACCAAACAAATTCAAAAAATGAAGGTCAAAACCATTTTACCCTAGACCATAGGGTAATCTAAAATCAAAACCACTTGAATTTGGTCAATTCCTTTTCATGGATACTGACATCCTCTGGGACCAAATGGTCACTAATGGACATGGTACATGACCCAATGGGTTTAGGTCAGCCAAACTCAACCCAAGGTCAAAACCGACCACCCCCATGGAAATGAGCACATGAGAATTCTTCCTCCACTCATTTGAAGCACATGACACTCCTCCACTGCCTCTCTCTGGCCAAACCGAATGCAATGACACTTCTAACAGCCTAACAAACCCACTCAAGGAGGTGTATTGGATCAAAATGGCAAAGCCTCATCCGATCCTTCAATGGGGAGATATACTCCCCCTAATTTCATTTGAATTCAACTCTCTCTTATTTGATTGAAGCTAGGAACTTAGAGGAAGTGATCCCAAGCTCCCCCAAGGTTTCTTAGGCATTTTCCATTTCCCTATTTTTAGATCTCTTTAAACTGAAAATAGGGGAGCTCAAGTGAAATTCAATCTTAGCAAATACTAAATTTAGTCCAATTCAGTTTGCAAGCACCTTGAAGGAACTCAATCAAGCTCACCCAAGCCTTCACATAAGTTCTCCAAGTAAGGTAGGAGTGCTCTTGATTAAGGCTGAGTCCATTTGAAGGAGAGCTTGGTCCATAGGAAGATCCACTCAACCAAACCACCTAAAATCTTCAACAGAGCTTCTTCTCCACTAGACGAAGCTACCTCATCAAACTCGAGCCTCGGTGATAGCCTCAGGTGAGGTATGCCATTAACCCGAGCTTAAATTAGCCATTGTGTGGTCCTTTGTGAAAGAAATTCTCACCTCATGAGTAGTTAGTTGTTGGATGTGTTCACCTTTACTCCTAGATAGTGTGGGTTGACTTTGGGTTCAATTTGAGCTCAATCGAGCTCAGATCTTGCCATGGAAGGTGGACGGCTCCTCTTTCTTGCAAGAGAACTCAAGGATGGATCATGGGCCATCCATCCGCGCATTTTGGATGGATGGCCATGATCAAGACAAATAGGATCCTTGATAACCCCTTAAGAACTCTTGATCTCAACCGCAATCCTTGATCGACGAGGGAGAAAGTGCATCCACCATGGCATTATGATGTGATAACTTAAGTGACCTCTCCCATCATGCCACATGGAAAGCACGCGCCATGTCAGCCTCCACATGGTGCCGATGAGATTAACCACTTAATTAGGCTATTTAATTAATGAAAAATCATGGAAAACTTCAAATATTCATAACTAAATGAAGAAAAATTATAAAACTATGAGGTAAAATGCATATGAAAGATACTTTAATGTAGAATAATATAAAATTATTTCCAATGGATTTTGAAGTGTGTTATGTTCTAAATTTGGGTTTTAATCAAAACTTAATAAACCTAATTACTCCTTAATTATCCCACTGATTAATTCTAAAATTCTCATGTGCACTTAGGGGGATGACTTTTGTCTCCCCAAATTTTCTTGAGATTTATTAATGGGTTAATTAGGGAGATCAATTGATGAATCCTTGATAACTCTTTTTATATAATTAAGGATAATTAAGCATATGAACAATGGTTTAATCTCTTTATTGTGGTTAAGTTTTCTTAAGTAGGGAAGAGGTTTATGGAGTGGATTTGGGAAATTTTTTCTAAGCCATTTCGTAAACCCCTTTTCCTTCCTTAATCTAACCTTAATTAAGGGTTAACCCAAATCACTTGCTTAATTAACTTGATAAAATTTTTCAAAACATTCCAGAACTTAATCAATTCATCTTGGGTAGGTGCTTAGGTGTTCAATAACCTAAGTAACTTAAGAAAATCAAAATCTAACCCACATGTGTGGGAAGGGTTATGAAAGTACTTAAATTAAACCATTTAACTTAATTAATCATTAATTGTGAGCTAATTGCATTAGGTACCTTTCTTTCCTAAGTGCATTGACAATTTAAATTCCTTATGTAATTTTATGTCATATCATTGGCTCATAATTTTGTGATTAAATATATTAAAGTGGTGTAAGGGTAATTAACACACTTAATTCATACCTTAACCCAACATAAAATTAATCTAATCACCTAAAAATTAAACTTAAATAACTCACACATGGGGGAATAGGTTAGGATCAGCAAACTCATCTCACATTTCTCAAATTGAAATTAAACTCAAACAAAATGTAAACTCTCTTTAAAACAAATTTTATTTACTTTAAATAATCTTATTCATAGGATTGTCTTTAGGAATTAATTAGGGTGAATGAATTTACATTGCTTTCATCACTTTATTTCTTTCCTAACATGCTAAATGTGTATTCCATATGAAAATCATGCATTCATACTTTTTAAAAATCAAATTAAAAATGAAATATTTTCTTTATGTCAAATTGCATGTTTTGGCTAAAGTAAGAATATGAATGGCTATTATCACTATTAATTCTAAAATTATTTTTAGAATTTATGAATCAATCATCAAAAATTAAATGTATGCTACTTATAATTATTTATAAGCTTGAATGTGAATAAAAATATGAAGATGTGCATAGTGTGGTTTTCCTTCTCTTTTCTTTTAGCATAGTTTTGAATAGGATTTGGCAAAGTGTATAGTTCATTTGAAAAGAACACAACACTTACTTAAATCTATTCCAATTCATTCCTATGTTATTACTTAAGAAGAAAATTCACACTTACACATATAAATTGCATAAACAAATCAAACAAACACAAACTTTTGCATCTTTCTTTTTCCATTCATTTCTTTTGTACATGCATATGTATTTAAGGAAAGTGGTATATTAGTCTGGACAACCCCGAGGTTATGAGGCTTTAAGTAGCCCTAAGTAGGTCTTATACTTTATACCCCTGGTGCTAATAATAGCACCGTACTCACTTATGCCTTTCATATATATAAATGTGCATATGAAAATTGGATAAAAGGAAACCCTCTTTTCTACTTAATGAAAATTGTGCATCATAAAGCTTCCAAAATTTTCTTAAGTAACATTCCTTAGCATTCATCATAAAGTGTGCTAAACATCCTCATTTGTATGTATAGATATGCTTAGGATTCATCCATATGCATGTTATACATGTTGGGAAAGAAATGAAGTGATGTGTGTTTTGTGATATTAATTCACTTTACTTAATCTTAAAATGACTTTCTTTTTGAATAGGTTTATTTAGAGAAAATATAAATATAGGATTAATTAAAACACATAACAAAACAATCACTAAACAAAATCAAACATGAATCTACTTTAGAAATTACTTAGGGTAGGGAAGGAATGAGAAGTTCTCTTCTCTTTTTCCTCTCTTTACAACTTAGTAATTAATTGTAGGATTCACGTAAACCAAATCAAAAATATAAAATAAAATCAATCAAAACAACTAAATCATTTACATGAAATAAACTCTCTAGGTTGAACATTTTAATACTTAGAAAATCTAAACCTTAAAGCCTAGCTAAGCATACCACACAAACCTTAAATAGCACACACATTAGGCTAAGTCACCATTTCTAGTTTTAGGTTAGGGCGGTGCATGGTTTGATGTTTACTTTTATTTTGTGATATTTTGTTTTAGTCTGGATGTTAGGGTGAATGTGTGTAGAATGAATGATAGAGCGATCTTAGTATAACCATTATCTTCTGCAGGGGATTATGCTTAAGGGGCGTTGTAATAAAATTAAAAATGCTTTTGCTGTATACATGCTTATTCCATAGTCCAATAGGTCAGGTGGACTTGGTTACCCATGTGTGGGGTGCTAAGTCCAATTCATGCTTATAAATTCTTTGGATTTGTGTGGTTTGTTTAGCTAATCTCTATTTTGCTGGTTTTAGTTAGATTTACTTTTTCCCTTTTCATGTACTTTTGCAATTAGGATTTTGGAATGATTATTATTGGGGATTAGGATGAGCATTGGTCATGAGATCTCATATTATGTACCATGTGAAGCATTTGGAGCATCCACATTCCAACCATCCAAAAGAAGGAACCAAAGAAGAAACAAGAAAAGAAGAAGAAAGAAGAAACAAATAATGAAGAAATGAAGAATGAAGACCCCCATAACATGAATTTTATTGCTTAATCATAATTAATTCATTTGTAATCCGTGTTGTATAAGGATATAGCTCAACTACCCAATTTATTTTTGGGGTTTGTCAGGTGGAGTCGGACCATAAATTGCCTCTTATTCTTTTGCGCTAAGGTTATGAATTCTTTGATGTTAGTTTAACTTGCACATTAAGATGACATCTTTTTCTAGTTTCTACATTGCTTTGATGTATGGCCCAGATGACAATTAGGTTCATAAAAGAAAAATAAATTTTTTTACCAAATTAATCAACTCAAAATTAAAAATAAATAACTTATAACCTCACTTAAAGCCTAAGTTAAAATCAAGATAAAAGAATTAGCAATCTTGGATTTGTACTTTCTTTTCTAACATCATGCATAAAAGCATATTATTTCACTCTTGATTGGAGGGCTTCCACCTTTGCCAGAGAACTTGGCTTGACCTGTGAGAGCCATGGTGGAAACACACCTCCTTATCTCGCTAATTTTGGCCCATAATCTAATTTCTCATGCATTAGGTATATGAATCCTATAGCCTGAGTCAAATTGATTGTCCTAAATAAAAATAAAATATATGAAAATTTTGCATTAGATTTAAGCCATAAACTCATGCCATACATGATCTAGTCTCTTTAGGGAGTGTGTTTAAGGAGTTAGTCTCTTTCTAAATAAACAACAGCTTAGCTATCTTGCAAAAATATATGACTTGCCTACATATTTTAAAACTGTAGGAGGAGTTAGTTGGCAGCCACCCCCAAGCGGTTGTAAGTTCACAATGGGTTTATCCTTTCTTGTGGAGGTAAACCAAATACCCATTTTCACCTTAGATTTAGGTCATGCTTTTTAGCCTCAAAGCTCTCTAGATTTAGGTTAAGATTGCTTCTCCCCAGATGAGCATAAATCCTCACCTCTTAGGCATTTCCATAACCTTGCATTACGAAGTTGTAAGCCCTAGCATTCGAATAAAAATTTAACTCAAATAAATTAATTCCACTTTAAAAATGTAAAGCCCAACCATAGGGTAGTTTGGGATGCGTACTAGGCCTCCTAGTATCTTAAGCATCACCTACTTATTTTCATTTGGCTTCGATAAGAACTCCCTCCTTTTGATTGAATCCACTTGACTTTCTAAAAATAAACTAATCGATAGCATCCACTGTAGGAACTAAAAAGCTTCATAAAGTGAAAGAGTAAAAGCAAAAAAGGAAGAAAGAAGGCAATGCTGACTCTCCCTAAAGCACTTGATTCTACATCTAAATCAAGAAGATGCCATTTGTAAGTGACACACAAGAAGAAGAAGATATTTCTGTCAAATCCAAGAGAACTTATAAACTTTCAAGAAAGACAAAGTATGAAATAAGTGATTTCAATTCAGACTATGATTTTGAATCTACTTATAGAAATAGAGTTCAGATGGTCACATCAAGAAGGATAGCTCATTTGGTAGTGTCAGAGGACTCTTTCAAAATTATACCCATCCCTCAGCATTACTTCAAAGAAATCACTCCACTAGAGATTCATAACATTGAAGAATTGATAACATTCTATGCGCCATCGTTGAGTGAGAGTGGCAGAATAAGATCTCTATTTTACAAATCTGAAGAGTCTCAAAATTTTGATACTCAACATGGAAATTATGAGATAGTACCACCAAGAATACAAATATACTATCTACAAAAATTGCAAAGAATGATGCATAAACTTGGAATTCAAATTAGAACTACTAAAAATAGAACTCAAATCTTTAATAGGATGTGGAGCCAAAGAAGTCCTCAAGCATCACAAGAAGTGATAAGTTTATCTCTAAAGGTCTTGCATTCATCCACAAATCTCATCAAAATAAAGTTTGTTATAATATAATGTAGATCGAAACTAATAGTGATGAAGAAGAGGATCTCCATGAAATTTTTTCTTACAAATGATGAAGAAGTAGAAGCCAAGCCACACCAAGAACTCAAGATGGTGGACAAATCTACTATGGATGAACTTAAAGAAATCAACCTAGAGTCGAGGATGATCCCTTCAACTTTCAGTGCCCTTCTACTTGATGAGAAAGTTGAAGAGCTAAAAATGCTACTTTATGAATTCAGGGATTGCTTCACCTAGACATATTATGAAATGCCAGGCTTGTCCTCTGATGTAGCTACTCATAAACTCATCATTAAACCAAATACAATGCCTATTAAGCAAGCTCCTAGGAGAATGAGATTAGAGATTGCAAAATAGGTAATTGTAGAAACTAAGAAGTTGATCGATGCAGGCTTCATCTGGGAGGAGAAATATGCAGATTGGATAGCCAACATTATTCCAATTAGGAAGAAGAACACCTTGTTCGCATTGATGACCTAAATACGTCCCAAAAGATGACTTTCTTTCTAATATCAACTACTAGTGGACAATACTTCCAACTACGACATGTTCTTATTTATGGACGGATCATCAGGATATAATCAAATAAAGATGGCACTTGAAGATGAAAGACATACATCATTTAGAACACCTATTTGACATCTATTGCTACACAATCATGCCCTTCAGATTAAAAAATGTTGGAGCTACATATTAAAGAGGCATGACACGAATTTTTGATGAGTTGATTTACTAGAAGGTGGAATATTATGTTGACGATTTGGTGGTGAAAAGCTTAAATCATGAAAATCACTTTGAAGACTTGAGAATTGTATTGGAGAGAATTAGAAAATATAATCTCAAGATAAAATCCCTAAAATGTGCATTTGAAGTGTCCTCTGGAAAATTTCTCAGGTACATTATACATCACAAAGGAATTGAAGTTGATCCTGCTAAAATTAAGGCAATTGTGGAGATGTCTCCACCGAAGAGTTTTCATCAGCTCCGTTCTTTATAATGACAGTTTGCATTCATCCGTCAATTTATATCAAAACTATCAGGATGCTATCAACCATTTGTAATTTGATGAAGAAGGATGCTCCATTCAAATGGGACAAGGAGTGCCAAGATGCCTTCAATAGCATTAAAAGCTACCTGTTAAATCCACCATTTCTCGCTACTTGAAGCCCTATACACAATGCAAGAGTCTCTTGGAGCATTATTACAAACACAATGAAGAAAGTAAAGAGAAAGCTCTTTATTATATCGGGTTGATAGAGAAAATGAGATACGATAGAGAAGCATTATTTGGTATTGATCTTTACAGTCCAAAAGCTCTGTCACTATATGTTATCTCACAAGATTGCCCTTATCTCAAGAATCGATCTATTGAAGTACTTGATGACAAGACCAGATCGATTGTTTAGCTGAGGGCGATATTGCTTTTGCAATTTGATATCACATAATGCTTAAGAAAGCTGAAGGACAAGTCTTAAGATTTTCTTGATGCACATCCCATCTCATGGACTCTTCTTAATGATGATTTACTGATGAGCAAATTATGCTCATTCATGAAAGAAAAATCACAATTTGAAAATGTACTTTGATGGAGCCTCATCGATCAAACAAGTCAAACCTCTAAATTTTCCAAGGGTAAGAGCTAGAATTGGCACCGTCTTCATTACACCAAAAGGAGGGATAATGAGATGATCATATGGGTTGACTGAGCCAAGAGCTAATAATGAAGCTGAGTATGAAGCATTAGTGGTAGGTCTTGAAGAAGCTATTTTCATAGGCATTCAAAACTTGCATATTTTCGATGATTCTTAGCTTATTATAAATCAAGTACTTGGCATCTATAAAATTAACAAGCTTGAGTTAGCTTTCTATCACAAGCGAGTTCTCAAGATTATGAAGCAAATAACAAATATCACATTAACTCGAGTCTCTCGATCCAAGAATAACAAAGCCGATTGCTTAGCAAAATTAGCTAAAGAAATGACAAGTATGAATGGTGATTATGTCATGATCGGCATATTTACTCGATGAATTCTAGAGCCATCAAAATACCAATCCCCATAGGTAGAGGGGTTATCAAATCTGACACAACAGGATGTGACTCATGTTGCTCATCATACTCCCCAAAATCAACAAGAAGTTATACCTAGAAGAGCTAAGCAACTTTACCTTAAAAGCAAGTGAAGCTTTATGTAGAAGAGCCACATGATTGGAGGCAACCCTTCATCGACTATTTTCAAGAAGAAAAATTACTAAATAATAAATCACTGGTAGCTCAAATCAGGAAGAAAATGTTGTGCTATACTTTCTTCGACAACACTCTATATCGTAGATCCTTTGAACAAATGTGACTACGATGCCTAAATGCAGATGAAGCTAGCAAACTGATTGTTGAAGTTCATGAATGACTTTGTGCACATCAGGTCTCAAGATGGCGAAGATCAAAAAGATGGGTTATTATTGGCCATCTATGGTGAGAGAATATATCAATCATGCTAAGAGGTGTCATGAATGTCAAGTACATGGGAATATAATCCATCAACCTCTAAATCCACTACACCCAATAATAACATCCTAGCCTTTTGAATGTTGGGGTATAGATGTAATTGGACCAATTGATCCGTCGTCATCAGCTGGACATCGCTTCATCCTCATGACGATTATTTCTCTAAGTAAGCTATCCCCATTTAAAGAAGTTAACGAGTGATCAACTTCTTCACGCATAATGTGGTTTATAGATTTTGAGTGCCACGCCGAATAATTTTTGATAATGACACAACTTTCAAAAATACAAAGATTTATAGATTTGTTGATCGACACAAAATCAATTGGCGATACTCTTTAATATACAATCCAAGAGCAAATGGTTTGGCAGAGACCTTCAACAAGACATTAATCAAGCTGCTCAAGAAGATTCTTACTAAAAATAAGAGAGAATGTCATACTAAACTAATAGAGGCACTATGGACGTATCAAACTACCTACAAGACGCTGACTAAAGTGACTCCCTATTCATTAGTATTTGGACCTGAAGCAGTTCTTCCGCTCAAAGTTGAGTTGCCTTCACTTAGAGTAGCCATCCAATACATGCAAGATCAAAATGCTCGTTGAGGAAGAGAACTTGATGCACTTGATGAAATGCAAGCTCATCAAAATTTGGAGGTTTATCGAGCAAAGATGTCGGGCTTTTGACCATACGATCTCAACATTTCAAAAGGAGAATTGGTCTGTGAGAAGACCAATTTTTCCCAATAAAAATTTGGTGGAAAATTTGAGCCTGGGAAGGCCCTTTGTCATTGAGAAAGTGTATCAAGGAGGGGCATATCAACTCATTGACTTAAAAGGTGAAAGATCAATGCCACAAATTAATGGTCAATACTTGAAGAAGTATTATACATGATAAAGATATTCTTGAGGTACAATAGAAATCCTCCTGCAAGACATGGGTCATTTTTTTTAGTATATCTATTTAAGTCAACATTATGATTCATGCCGAGATCCCTAAATAAATATACTCACTCAAGATGAAAAAAAAACTTTTCCGTGAAAATTGCCTTGTTACACAGGGGCATTTTTAGATTTATATACATAGATGAAATCAATGTTACATGTTAAAACCTTCTGAAGAGTATATCAATTAAAATATTGATGTATTTGCTTAATTCCATTTTAAAAGTTCTTCTAAAAGTGCTTTAGAATTTCTCCTGCAAGAGAAGGGCATTTTTATTTTATGTTAAGTTTATTTAAGTTGACGTCGTGCTATAAGACGAGATCCTCGAATACATTTTGATTAAGATTGATATCGAGCTTGATGCTGAAATTCCTGAATATATCCATAATTATTATTGTTAAGTTACAGGTTCTTGCAAGAACAAAAGAATCTACCTCCATCCATGAAAAGATAGCCATAAATGTCAAAACAAAATTCTCTCAGATTTACCAAATTCTGGAGATCAAGTTAGAAGAACTCCCAATTTTGGAAGTTTCAATCAACTGAGTTGAAAAAACATCAACCTCTACATCCTGAAGTCTAGGACATATGTTAAAAGTCTCAATAAGCCCACAATGTCGACGCTATCCTCACTCAACAAGCTGCAAGAAAAAGCCATAGTGAAAGAGCTCCCATTCGTTAGTCCGATGACCAAATCACCAACTCATCACAGCTTAAGTCGAAGACTGAAGTAGGTTCTAAAAGTTGAACTCTACAAGCCCAAATGTGATCGAGTTGTTAACACTCTCCTCACTCAACAAGCCGTGAGAAAAGGTCATAGTGAAAGAACCCCTGGTCGCCAGTCTAATGATGATAGCTGTTCAACCTCAAACTAGATCTAGCTTAGTGATTAGAAGTAACTAGAATCCAAGAGATCTTTCTACTTGATCGATATACTAAGACAATATGAGAAAACCCTCAATTCAGAGATGCCTCAAATCAATCTATATATTGCATGCAGGGTGATATTTCAATATATTTTCAAATGATCCAATCAAGTAAAAAAAAATACAAAAGTAACAAAAAAAATGTTGATGACCACTAATACAATAAGATGATGCATGATTGACGGAAAGAGAAATAAAAAAGAAAAAAGTACTTCATGGGAGCAATAGCTCTAAAGTTATGTTGAATAAACTACTAAAAGATGCTCACTCTCAATCAGCATCAAGATTTGTCAAAGCATCTACATAGCCTGATGATCTCGAATGCCGCTGCTATAGAAGTTCTCCTATCCCGCATTAAACTCAAAGTTTGTTTGTTTAACTCGGCATCTATCAAACTCGACGGCCGTGTCATAAAGCCTCAATACTCTCAAACTTCATGTGCTAGGTCAGCCTCCCTACAAGCTTGACTGCTCTAAAGCTCAGTGTCGACGGAGAAAACTGAGTGATCTCATATGATGGATTAAAAACTCTGCATCTCTATAGAGAGTCTCAAGATACCAGAACGCCTCTAAGCCAAGCTAGAAGATCCAATGGTGTTCACATGATATGAAGGTAGTGGCTCGTGAATCCAAAGTGTCGAGAAACCACATCCCTCAAAACACCAAGAATCTCATGTCCCTATCATATGGATCTGGAGTACAGGGATATTGATGGTAGATCTTAGACTCATAACCTACATCAGGCACTACAAGTAACAAATAAAAATAATCACCAAAAAGTAGAACAATAAATATAAAGAAGTGCAACAAAGAACAAAAAAGAAGAAGAAAGTACCAAACATGATGAGAAATGTGTCATAAGTGGCATAGTCCTCGACCACTATTTGATAAGCTCAATTATATGTTGGAGCCTCACTAGGTACATGATCTCATCTTAGAAGTCTCCCAAGATAATGGATGAGTAAGGCTCTAGGAAGAATGGCTCCACGTATGAGTAGCAAATTGACATATCAAAGGTAGTACACTAAATGGCTCAACCAGTTAAAGCATATCTAGATCTAGCTGACACCTGTGGCACCTCATCAAGAGTTAGAAGTCGATGTGGAAGTGGACTCATGTCACAATCAATCAACAGCTCTATAGTGACTACACCTATGCGCATCCGGTGAAGAAATCTCTGTATGGAGTTGAATCCCTAGCTCTAACTCTGCTATGAGTAGTGGTATCCTCAACCTTAATGTGCTCATCAACTGATGCATCTGTCATGAATCAAATTAGAGTATCAGATACATTGAATATATTTTGATGATACAAAAAAAAGATGACAAAAGTATTGAAAGAGAGAAAGATAGTGATTATACCTCTAGCGCGACTATCTCCTGCCAATTGTGATCGACGATGGGTCCTATGATCTCAAGGAACTCCCAAAGACCTCACTATGTTGATCTCGGCACCATGCTCTAAAAGGGCCAAAGAGTACTCAAGTGAGATGAGTATATGACCAGCTCAGGGAGCTATCAAGTGAGAACCAAAGCCTCAAGAAATGTAGCCAAACAATAAAGTAGTAAAGTAACATGTCTCAAGGGGAATGTCACGATCTTCTAATATCCACTACACCGTGGATCAATTACCATCATGAGAAATGAATCAAGAAACCAAACTATGAATCGGTCAGATAGCCCTCTATAACTTACCCAAATTGATAACATAACCATCATGGATATCAAAAGGTACTGACTACTCTATGTACATCCACAAAGCAAGGAATATCTTTCATTCTCATCAAGACTATCAATAAGATCAACCCCTATCAAAGTTAGATGGTAAACCAAATATATCTAACTGGTGAACTAACAAAAATGATTCTCTGACCAAATGAGGAGTAAAGAAGAACATGTGAATCTATCTTCAAAGTAGATGCTCGAAGACCATAGGATATCCTCTAAAAAAGAATGTGGATACTCAAAATAAACAAAGGCACCATGTATGAGGTGAACCCAAGCATATATTCCCAAGGTGAGTCACATCTCATAATTCTGAGAATCTACCCCAAAAAATCACCCCATTATCCTCAGAATCTAGCTTAGCTGTAGCGGAGAAACTCGCTCACTTTAAGAGATCCTACTAGCTGCTAATAAAGCACATGGGTGAACTGATCCCTCTATAATGTACAAAAATCTAGCCATGTCACTATAAATCCGAACAAATCAATCTGTATATAGAGAAGTCCTGCTAAAGTAGGCTCAATCTCCTCAGAAGTAACGCCATGATACACCCAATCAAAAGGGTCATGTATTTACTACTCAAATAGAGCATAATCATATAAGAATGTACCAATGAGCTCATTCATCTAAAAGAATGACCTAAAAGTCTATTGATAATGGTTTAGAAGATCAATATAAACAAGGCATAGCTAGCCTTCATGATCACAATCATCTAAGGTCGCCAGAAATAACTCCTCATCGAACACTCTGGTAACCAAATCTGAGATGACATATTATAAGTCCCAAAGGATAATCCAACTCCTCAGGCCAATCCAAGTGTTACTACTAGTATCCTAGAACTGCTAACAAGCCCGGAAGAAGGTATACCTCAAAAATAAGCCTTATAAATGTCTCATAAAGTATCTTTATGAGCCTACAAGAAATAGCCCATGTGACATATCCATGTGGAAGACTAGGAATATTGCCAACAGAGGAATCCTGTCTAGCCTCAAGAATCATGGTGGCTAGAATTCTAATGGCTCGTCAGTAAAGCATGTAAAATATCAAATATCAAGATTATCTAGAGGATTGTAGTCCCTGCATTTTAACTTAATAGTAGCCGCCCAATCTGCAGGATCCTCTAAGGCAAAAGAATCTAAATTATAGTCAGGAATTATGGAAGAGCATGTGAAGAAACCCTGATAAAGATCACATCTCAACAGGTGTCGCTCAATGCTATCCTCGATATCAGCTCCATGAGGATCATACCATCTCCAACCAAATAACCTCCTGCTAGCTCATGATGATCATCATGTCTTCTCCAGCTGAACATTCTCCTATCAAGTGATTAGAGAAATGACACATAAGAATCCAAGTGATAGCATAACAAAGCATAAAATAAAAATTGGAGTTATACTAAGAAGCAGTAAGAAGGGGAAAAAAGAAAGCGATGAAATTAAAAAAAGGGTCAACTAATTTTCAACAAACGTAACTCGCTCCATGTGTGAATCACATTTGTTGGGAGGCATTTGTTGATCTCCATATATGTGTCACAAGTCGAATCAAGCCTACAAGTCAAATTCGATGGACTTGACAAAGGCACAAATCGGCTCAAAATGCAGACGTCCCAAAATGGTCAAAAGATATTTGATCGATGAGTGACTTGCCATCACATTCAGAACATTACAATTGATCAGAATATAAATATTGCACAATCTAATGATTAACTGATCAAGCGATCGAGTCATCAATGCGCCTACACGCATATCAAAATAGAGAAGCTACGATGATGTCCAAATGACCTTTGTTCATGAAATTGATCACGTCATTAATTTTAAAATATTGAAAACTATCAAATGAGACTATCCACGCTCAATTCAGATGAGTCTATGCAAATATCAAATGATTGGAAGTGACAACATGTAAATCAAGATTGAAATGCACTGGACATCATCAAAATCAATCCAAATGACCTCCGATTGATGAACGAACTTAGCCATCACATTTAGAACATCAAAACTGGATAGAATATAAATATTGTACAACCTGATGATCAATAGATCAAGCCATCGAGTTATCAATGCGCCTGCACTCATATTGAGGTCAGGAGAAACCAACATAAACCAAATGATCTCCATTCATGAAATTGATCACGTCGTTAGCTTCAAAATATTGAAATCTATCAAGTATGATTGTTCGCACTCAATTCAGATAAGTTTGCATGAAAGTCGAGCGGTCGGAAATGATAATGTACATGTTGAACTGAAATTGACCCAATTTAATGTCGGCTTGAACCAAACGGCCTCCGATTAAGAAACGGACTACGCCATACTATCAAATATCATAATACCTAAGATTGATATATATATATATATAATCAGGTGAGTGATTTTATATATATATTAACTATGTAATTTTAGCAATGTGAAGTTGACATTAAGACTGATTAGACATTTAAAAAATTAATAAAAAATCCTAAATCTAACCTAAATACCTAAAATCACTCACCTGATTCTCCCTCACGTAGTTCTCCTCATGGATGAATTCTCCCTCACAGACAATTTGCTCCTTCTTGATCCAGCTTCCTTCTTCTAATCAATCTCCTTCATGCACGACTGATCATCTTCTGCAATCTGCTTATAGTTCACGATCAAATTGTTCCCTCTCCAGTTCTCCTTGTTCAAATGAAGTCCCTCTTGCTAAAACCAAAAATCCTCCTCCCACTTCTCTTGTCCAAACCAAAAAAGGCAGCTCTCCTTTTTTTTTCTCTCATCTCCAACCATGTATTTTTTCAATCATTTTCCTTTCTTCTTCTTCCTTCTCATTTCTTCCCTCATTTAACTAAAGCAAATAGCTTCTCAATTTTTTTTCCTCATCTTCTTCCAATCCAAAATTCCCTCCCCTCTTCTTCCCTCTTCATCCATTTTCTTTCTTCCTTCTTTTCACCAAATCAAAATACCCCTTTCATTATCTAATCTTCCCTATTTTTTCCTTTACCATAATCGAAGAGGAACACCATCATTAGGTGGGTTTTTCTCTCAGTTTCTGGCATCGCACTTTCCATTACCTTTCTAATTTTTTTTTGTCACAATCGGAGAGTAACACCATCATTAGGTGGGTTCTTCTCTTAGTTTCTCGCATCTCTCTTTTCATCTCCCTTTCTGTCCTTTCCCTTTGCCGCAACTGGAGAGGAATACCATCATTAGGCAGATTTTTCTCTCAATTTTTGGTATCTCCATCTCCATCTCCTTGCTGATCATTACAATGCGCAGAAAAATAAGTCTGAATATGTGTGATGTGATTGTGTATATACATATGCTTATTTCTTTACAGGTTTGAAGGCCTCGACATGCTCATTAGGGTGCGAATGAGATGAAAATTGATTATGGTGTTAAAGACACCACTCTATGCTCATTTAATGAGTAAGCCAATATCTGTTAGATGTCACTCCCCTAGCCAAAATATTGTCATAATTTTGTCAAATCTTTTGACTTAGAAAAAAATGGGAGAATAAAAAGAACCGCCTTAAGAATGCTAAGTAAGGAAACCTAAAGCTAAATTCAAATAAAAAGCATCAAACAAGAAGAAAAATAGTGGAGGGAAAAGAACATATAACAAATGCAAAAGTAAAACATTAAATCAAAGAAAAAAAAGGTGAAAAGCACCTCAAAATTTATCTAAGCAGAGTTGAAAGCCCACTAAAAAATTAACCCTTCTCTATCAAACACTCCGACTCCTTAAACAAATGGAATGAAATGTAAGACCCCCTCTTGGCCTTATTTATAGAAATTGGAGGGAGTAATAAAGGACCCACTCTCATAAAAAGAAATTAAGTAAGCGAGTCTATGTTCTCGTAGATTTCTCAAACAAAAAAGGGAGGGAGAACTAAACAAATCTTGACTAAGATAGGAGGAGTTAAATGTTAAATTCATAAAGAAAATTATAACAAAACTTGAAGTCCAGTTGTTCTTTAAAATATGAAACATAATGTAGAGTTAGGGATATTGAAGTTACTATTTGTTTATGTGAATAGAGCCTCCTATTGAATACTCAAAGTATTAAATTCATAAACAAGAGATCATAAGACTAATTAAACAATTGAAAATTAGATGATGTCAAAAGAAATAGGAATTCTAATTGAACATCAAATCAAAGCATAAGAGAGCCTCTTGAAATTAAGATACACTCTTCAAAGATATTCAAATAAATTGAAGAAAATTAAAAAATTCATCAAAGACTTTCCATGAGATTGAATGATTGCTAATAAGCATAATCGACAAATCCTTGGAAAATAGTTGAGTATATTCGTTGCCTTATCAAATACTCGAATTAGATCAAGAAGAAATTGAGCATAGTTGGTGATGAAATTGAGAGTTATCATAAGCAAAATCTATGGTGAAATTTTCTTTATTTTCATCTTCATCTAAAAATGAATTAAATGAAGACAAAATGAAACTCTTCCTTTTGGACACCATGTAGATCTGCAGATGTTCTTATTAGGGTGATCGGGTATGACATTGAGGAATGATGTACTATCTCGCGAGATAGAATTCACCATCCTGCAATGGACCTAATCACCTTAATAAGGACTCCTAAGGACAATGGGTCTTTGGATGTACCAAAGATTCTTCCCCTACATTACATGAAAAAGTAAAGCAGGTTTGTTTTAAACCAGGTTCATTAAGTTTCCTATGGAGGCAAGCCCCCATAGTTAATTACATCTTAAAGAATGAGATTACTTAAGAATACTCTTGATTAAGGTAAATGATCTTTGTCTCCAAAGATTTTAAAGATAGGACTATCAATCAATTGGTTTATTTTGGAAGATCAAGTGGGATTGATCAAGAGGAGGGAGTTATTATCAAAACCAAAGGGAGATAAGTATGGGATGCTTATGATACTAGGAAGCCTAGTAAGCATCCCAAACTATCCTATGGTTGGGCTTTATATTTTTGAATTTGAAGAGAATTATTTGTTTGAGTTGAATTTTTATTAGAAATATAGGACTTACAATTCCATGATACAAGATCATAGAAATGTTTAAGAGGTGAGGATTTATGCTTGTAGCCCATAAAGGGAAACAACAACCTCTAAACCTAAATCTAGAGAGCTTTGACGAGGGCCAAGGTATGACCTAAATCTATGGTGAAAATAGGTATTTGGTTTACCTCCATAAGAGAAGATAAACCACCCAACTGTTGGACTTACAATCACCCAGGGGTGGCCGCCAACTAACTCCTCCAACAATTTTAAATACATGTAGGCAAGTCATATGCTTTTGCAAGATAACTAGGCTGTTGTTTATTTAGAAAGAGACCAAGTCCTTAAACACACTCCCTAAGAGACTAGATCATGTAGGACATGATTAATGACTTAAATCTAATGCAAATTTTTGTTAAGTTTTATTTTATTTTTGGATAATTTATTTGACACAGGCATATGGGATTCATATGCCTAATACATGAAAAATTGGATTATGGGCCAAAATCAGCAAGAAGGAGGTGTATTTCTACCATGGCTCTCAAAGGTCAAGCTAAGTTCTGCAAAAAGCCCTCCATAAGAAAGAGTGAAGATGTTTTTTTTATGCATGATGTGAAATATACAACATCCAAAGGGGTTGTTAAATCTTTTATCTTGATTTATAACCTGTGATGATGAGTTGTTAATTTTAATTTTGAGTTGATTAATTTGATAGAAAATTTATTTTTCCCTAAGAGCCTAATCCCATCCAGGCCATTCGTCAAAGCAAGGAAGAAATTAGAAAAAATATGTCATCTTAATGCACAAGCTAAACAAACATAAACAATTTATAAAGCTAAACAAACATAAACATTGTGGTCGGACCCCATTGCACAAACCCGAAAAGAAATTGGGTAGCTGAGCTCTACCCTTATACAACCTGGATTACAAATGAATTAATTACAATAAAAAAGAAATTCATGTTATGAGGGTCTTCATTCTTCATTTCTTCTTTTCTTTCATCTTTCTTCTTCCGGTTGGTTGGGATGTGGTTGCTCCAAAGGCCTCACATAGTGCATAAGATATAGTCTTATGACCATTGTTCATTCTAATCTCTCATAACATTCATTCTAAATCTTAATTACAAAATTACATAAAAATGAGAAAAGTAAATCTAACTAAAACCTACAAAATAGAGATTAACTAAACAAATCACACAATCCCAAGCATGTATATGAATAAATTAGACTTAGCACCCCACACATGGGTAACCAAGTCTATCCGGCCTATTTTGGATTATGCTTAGGGGTATAAGCAACCTGCACAACAAAACATTTATTATTTTTATTGCAGTGCCTCTTAAGCACAATCCCTTGCAGAAGACAATGATTAGACTAAGATTATCCTATCATCTAGCCTACGCACATATAACCTAACATCCATACTAAAACATCACCTCATAAAACAAAATTAAGCATTAAACCATGCACTGCCCAAATATAGAGCTAGAAATGGTGACTTAGCCTAATGTGTGTGCCATTTAAGGCTTATGTGATATGTCTTAGCTAGGCTTTTAAGGTTGAAGTTTTCTAAGTATGAGAGATTTCAACTTAGAGGGTAGTTTCATTTAAGTGATTTAGTTGATTTGTTAATTTTATTTGATGATTTATGTTGGTTTGAATGAACCTACACTTAATTACTAAGTGTTGTAAAGTGAGAAGAAGAGAAGAGAACTTCTCTTTCCTCCCTAACTTAAGTAATTTCTAAGGTAGATTTATTAGTGATTTTTCTTTAGTGAATGTTTTATTATGTGTTTTAATTAATCCTAAGTTTAGATTTACTCTAAATAAACCTATTCAATAAGAAAGGAAATTTAAGATTAATTAAAGTGAATTACTATCAGAAAACACACACACCCATTTATTTCTTTCCAACATACATACCATGCATATGAATGATTCCTAAGCACATATATACATGCAATATAAATATTTAGCACACCTTAATGATGAATGCTAAGGGATGTTGCTTAAGGAAATTTGGATGTTTCATGATGCATAATTTGTTTAGTAGAAAAGAAAGGGATTCTTTCATCCATTAATCAAATGCACATTTACAAGTATGAAAGACATAAGTGAGTATGATGCCATTATTTTCTATACTAAGGGTATATGGTACAAGACCTTCTTAGGGCTACTTAAAGCCTCGCAACCCCGAGATGTCTAGACTAATATATCAATTTTCTTAAATACATGTGCAAGTATAAAAAGAAATGAATGGAAAAAGAGTCATGCAAAAGGTTTATGTTTATTTGTTTGATTTGGTTATGCAATTTACATGTGTAGATCTGAAGATACTTCTTAAGTTATACCATAAAAGTGGATAGGAATGGATTTAAGCAATTTTGTGTTCTTTTCAAATGAACTATAGACTTTGCAAATCCTATGCAAATCTATGTTAAGAAAAGAGAAGAAGATCACATAACACATTTTATATTATAATCATATGCAAGCTTATAAATATTTATAAGTAGCATGCCTTCATTTATAATCTTTGATTTATAGGTTTGAAAATAATTTTTGATTTAGTAGTGATAATAGCTATTCATATTATTACTTTAGCCAAAATATGAAATTTGACATAAAGGAAATATTTCATTTCTTTTGATTTTTCAAAAGGTATGAATGCATGATTTCATATGATAAACCACATTTAACATGCTTGGAAAGAAATAAAGTAATGTAAGCATATGACTTCATTCATTCACCTT
Organism: Cymbidium sinense; assembly: GCA_021442155.1. NCBI lineage: Eukaryota > Viridiplantae > Streptophyta > Magnoliopsida > Asparagales > Orchidaceae > Cymbidium > Cymbidium sinense. The sequence goes on along the minus strand of JAKCPB010001394.1, from coordinate 146,475 downwards.
AATCAATTCCTAAAGATAATCTTATGGAATGAGATCATTTAAAGTGAATCAAAATTATTTAAAGAAATTTTATTTTAATTTTGAGTTTGATTTGATTTTAGGAAATATGAATAGGTTTTCTGGTCCTAACCCATATCCCACATATGTGAATAAATTTAGTTTAGTTTTAGAACCATTAGATTGATTTTATGTTTTGTTTAGGTTAAGGTGTAGATTAAGTCTATTAATTATCCATTTCCTACACCACCTTAACATAATTAACGCAACCATTATGAGCCAACATATAATATGAAACCACATGGAATTTAAATCAACAATGCTCCTAAGAAAGAAAGGGGCCTAATACAATTAGCTCATAATCATTGATTAATTAAGCTAAAGGGTTTAATTAAGTACTTTCATAACCTTCCCACACATGTGGGTTGGATATGATTTCTTTGAAAGGCACTTAGGTTATTGAACACCTAAGTATCTACCCAAGAATGAGATTGATTAAGTGATTAAGTTTCTGGATTATTTTTTGATTTAGAGTTTGTTTAATTAAGTTGTTTAATGAAATGATTAAATCATTAATCAATTTGTAAATTAATTAAGTTTTCATTCAAATGAAATAGACTTAGGGGAAAAGATTTAGAAAATGCATCTTAATCTCATTCCCTAAGTCTAAGAAGATTAACAAGCTTTAATTAATAAATTCATTACCATTTAATAGGTTAATTAATCATTTAATTGATTAAGGAGTGATTAGAGATGAAATAAGCAATTACCTAAATTAATCCAATAATAATTTCCAAGAAAATCATGGGAGGCAGAGGTCATCCCACTAATTAACCCTAGGGAGTTTAGAATTTATTATTGAAGTAATTATGGAGTAATTAACATAATTACATCTCCAATAAAACTCAAATTGAGTAAATGTCATTGTCACAAATCAATTAAACTTAATTTTATATTACTCCCTTTTGAATTATCTTTGAAATGAAGTTGAGTTTGTATTTTTTGGATTTTTATATATTTAGTTATGAATTTTTGAAGTTTTTGTAATTAATATGTCATTAAATAACCTAATTATATTACTAATCTGCCGATGTTGGCCGGTGCACGCTTTCCACGCGGGCACGATTGATTATTTAAGTTATCAAATGTCGTGTCACGATACGTGCTACACTTTCTCCTTGGCCGTCCGATCAAGGATCGAATGGTCAGGATAAAACCCATAATTTTGAAGGATTAAATCATCAAATCTAAAGTGTTTAATCAGGACCGTCCATCCAAGAAAAGCGGGATGGACGGTCCATGATTCATCCCTGCCCTCGCCTACGGGAGACGGAGACCATCGTTCTTTATGGCTTGATCCGAGCTCACTTGAGCTCGGATTAGGCAGGGATTCAACCCACACCATCAATAAGTAAGGAGAAGCACATCCAATGGTGGAAATGCAATGGGATTACACTTCCCTTCACAAAGGACCAAAGAATTTTCAATGAGAGCTCAATTTTGAAGCATACCTCATCGGAGGCTATCACTGGAGCTTCCAACTATTGAGGTAGCTTCGTCTAGTGAAGACGAAGCCCTATTGAAGCTTTAAAGGCTTGAGATGAGGTGGATCTTCTAATTGGCCAAGCTCCCCTTCAATGTCTTGTGGCTTTGGTCGAACTCCTCCTTCCTGTGGCTTGGATGCATGGGAAATGATTTGAGTGAGCTCAATCAGGTCCCTTGATGGTGCTTGCAATAGGAATTTGGATTCTATGGAGAATTGGGTGAGTTTGAGTTTTTGTTTTCTTCCCCTATTTTGGCTTGAGTAAAACTGAGAAGGAGAAAAATGGAGAGAGCTTGAAAATGCTTGGGAGAGCTTAGGGAGCTTCCTCTGGGTTCCTAGGACTCAATCAAGTGCAAGTATGTCTAAGCGGAATGGAAGGGAGAGTATTTCCCCATTGAATGGTCATGAGCCTCCTTATCATTTTGATCAAATTGATCTCATGGAGTGGGTTGTTTAGGTTGTTAAGAGGCCCATGTGGTTCGGTTTTGGTATAGGAGTGGGAGTGTAGAGGTGCACATGGGTTAAAATAGGTATGGGAGGTGATACATGTGGAGAATTATGAGTGGGGTGGTTGGTTTTGGCTTTGGGTTGGTTTGGCTGACCCAAACCCATTGGGTTATGTGCACCACCCTCCTTGGTGTCCAAATGGACCACTAAGAGGATGCCAAGTGGTCTTGAGTTAGAATATGATCAAATTCCAAGTGAATTTGATCATAGGTTACCCTTTGATCTAGGTGTAAAATGGTCATTTGACTTTGATTTTGATTTGGGCATATTTGGAATGATTGAAAAATGGGTTATGCCAATTTTCAATGAATTTGGAATTTATTTGATATGATTTGGCTCATGTTGACCCATTTAGGTCAAAATGGGTCAACTTGGGTCAAGTTGACCAATTGATTAAATTAGATCAAACCAAGGGTTGGGTCAAGTTTATATGACCATTTGGAGTAGTTTGGTATCATTGGTTTGGTTCAATTGAGTTCACTTAGGTCAAATGGGTCAAGTTGACCAATTTGACCCATTTGACCCAATTAGATTAGGTCATGGGTTGGTTTAGGTTTGGTTGGTCATTTGAAATATTTTGCAAGCTTTACTTTCAGTCAATTTTGGTTTGATTTGATTTTGGCTTGATTTGATCTTTTAGGTCAAGTTGGGTTTATGGTCAATTGGGCTAGGTTAGGTCTAGTTGGCCAATTGAGACTTTGGTCAAGTTCAACAAGTGATTTAGAATAAATTTGATCCATTGGTTGCAATCAATTTGGCTTAGATCAAGATTTGACATTTACTTTTAGGTCAACTTGGGTCAAGTGGCCAATTGGGCTAGGTTTGGCTCAAATGATGACTTGGTCCAATCATTGATCATGAATTGGTTTTGATCAATGGTTTCAATCAATTTGGTATGGTGGATTTTGGCTAGTTTGGGTTTCATTTAGGTTAAGTGTTGACTTGGTTTGACCCCATTTGAGTGATTGTTCATCTTATGATGATTGTTGCTCACAATGTGAGACTTAGATGGCTTAGTTCAATCCAATTTGGGTAGGATTAGAATTTGGCTCGGAAAGGTGTTTTAGGTCACTTTGGGTAAAGTGAGCTTAAGTGAGTCAATTGACTTAATCAAGACTTGATTCAAGTTTGATTGAACTCACAAATGGACTTATGATTGAAATATAAATCCAATTTCAAGTGATTTGGGGTCAAATGGGTTTTTAATTCATTTAACAATTTCAAGTTCAAAGGATGAACATGGGTTTGATTTGGGTTTGAGTTTTGAATTTAGTTTTGGTTATTTGAATTTATATTTATTTATATTTGTGAATAAATGAGAATATAAATGAGTTATTAGAATATCTCTTAAGTTTGAAGTGATTTGAGCTAAGTCCATAAGATGAAATCAAAGTGACTTCAGAAATTTTTAGATTTGGACTTGACTTTTGGATTTGGTTTTGGTTACTTGAATTTATATTTCATTTATATTTGTGAATATAAATGAGAATATAAATAGGTTATGAAAAATCTTTTGAGTTTGAAGTGATTTTGGATTGATTTGGATGATTTGAAAAGTCATTTAAGTTGGAATTTGATAAATTTAAAGTTAGTTTGGATTTGGAGTTTGACTTGAAAGAAAGGAAGTAAGGATTTGGTTCAAGCTATAGGGTAGACAAGTTTTTAACAATTGAATTCATGGCTAACTCTTCTAAGTCTCAGGGTTAGGTTAAGTGTTCACTAATCACTAGAAGTGCCTTAAGACTAAGGAACTCTTAGTGTCTTAGAGAGTCTTATGTCTAGATGGAGAGGTTGAGAGCTCATCTAAAATGTATTATAAGAGTTTTGACTAAAGTGAAATATCAAAAGCTAGTATATCTTTATAATAGTAGATTTGATCCTTTGTTACTAAACAGAGTTGATAGAATCTAAGTTCTCAATATATTGATTCAATGATTAACTACATGATGGTTGTGTTGAGCTGATTTCAGGAGAATACTTCCATCAATGTGATTATTTTCAAATTAACTTAAATCAAATATCAATCTAAAATTGATCAAATAAAATTTAATCATTAAAATTAAAATTTGAAAGTCACCTTGATAATTTGAGGTGATAAATTGGAAAACTCTTGCTCATAAAGGAGCCAATGTCAAATCAAGTGTTCTACTATGTTCACTCTCAATCAATCTCTGCTTGGCATGGCTCGTGTCCTCATTTTTCTTTGGTAAGCTCCATAGATGATCACATTATGAAGTTCTCTAATCAGTGGTTTGGCAAGTAAGGCTCCATTATTATGATCGATCTCCAAATGGCTTTGCCCTTTGAGTTGTGAATCATAAGGTACACTTGATGGAAAAAACCCTCAGTTAAGGTAGACTTAAGCTGTCTCCATAAACCACCCCAGTCTAGGATTTCTTAGGCGACAAAACCCATGTGTTCTTTGATAAGGATCATTTGGGTCAACTACCTCGACTAAGTAGACTAGGGTCCATGACAACCCGGGATGATGGAACCATGTGATCTAGATTGGGCACGTCATCATTCCCCCAACCATTCGATTTAAGCTAAAATGGTGAATTTCATAAATTATAATTTTTAAACTCCACTTACTTACTACTATCGCATTAGCAAATGAATAGCCTTAATCAAAAGTTATCTCGCACTTATTGATAGGGGTAATTAACTACAGAGCTTGTGCCTATAGGAAACCTAGAACTAGATCTAAAGTCTTCACCAAATGAGGATGAAATCTCTGGGTAGTTTCTTATCTATTATCTCATTTGCCTTCTGAAAATTACACCGACACACTTAAATCACACTCTTCAATTCATTTGTCGAGAGGTCAGTGGAAAATTTTCAAAGCCCACACATATGCAAGGACTTGAACCCAAGATCTCTTGATTGAAAGCCAAAACTCTCAACCATTAAACAAATTATTAGGCTAAGATGTCTTATACAAAAACTTAAGATATTTATATTATAAGATCTATATCTCATTTATATCTAATTGAGTAAATGTTTTTTCCTTTTTTAAAACTAAATTTCATCTTCTAGAAGACCATGTGAAAGATAAAAAAAGGTCTTTTAATATCCTTCTTTTGACATGCCATGCTTTATTTATTATACATGTTTACTCCATGTCATTAATATAATATAATTATAAAAAATAATAAACAAATCTAAGGGGAACAGTTCAATAGATTAATCCTCGATTTTTTGTTCATAATGAAGACATAATTTTTTTTTTCTACCACAAAATAAGAAAATCTAAAACTTCACATGGCTTTTTTATTTTTTGTATCCTCAGAAAATTTCTTGCCTTCTCTCAAGGCTCTTCAATCTTTCTCTCCTCTTCTAGAGCATTCTCCAACAAGTGCTCTTTCTCTACAAAGTGATCTCAACTCATTCTCTCTCCTCATTTTCTTCATCCAGGCGTGGGCACCCTGCTTTCACCTCCATCCTGACATAATGAGCCTAATTCATCCCCTTTGTTTTGGTTGCAGCCTTGCGTGAAGACATCTGTTTCTCTCTTCTCTCATCTCTCTCATTCACTGTTTCTCTCTCTATTTGGATGACTTACCTGACTCATCCTCCCTTTCTTATTTCTCTCTCTCTCTCTCTCTCTCCTATTCCTCTCACTATCTATTTAACTTAAAACTCACCACCCTGCTTTCATCTAAGGAAGCTGAACACCACTCTGGTTGTAAACCCATTGCTACCTTGTCTATTCTAGCTTCTTTCCCAGGTTGCCTAGATATTCACTTCTTTCTTCTCTGTTACCACTTTAGATTAAAGTAAATAAAGAATTTTAAGTTTTGTTAGATTTAGTTCTTTGTTGCAGCATAAGCTTGGGTCAAATCTTGTTTAAATGTATATCATGATGCAAAAAGTGGCATGCTTGTCGTTTAAGTAATCTCATATCATTTAAACATGATGGGAAAAGCTTGTATCATACATCTTTATGGGTGCTAAAACCCTATGCACATTTTTAATTACTATGGGTCGAAGATTTATGTCATTGTCACTTTCGACATATCATAACATCTTTTTTAGATGTGTAGGCAAATCATACTGAAATGTAGGACATGTCAAATATTGTCAAATACCAAAATTTAAACTTTCTATAAGACTTAAATAAAACAAAATAAACTATTAATGAGCTTTAATTTGATAATTAAGTTGAAAATAAACTAGAACTTGAAATTATTAAAACTTGAAATAAAAAGGGAGATTGAAAATTTAAAATACTAAGCTAAAAAAGGAAAGAGAACTTACTAAGATTTGAAAGAACTTAGAAATTTCTCCCAAGTGGAAGGAGAACTTCTTTGCTTTAGAACTTTCACAACACTTTATACTGAATAGACTTGAAAAATGAGTTATGAAGCTCTTTATAAACAGAGAAAGATGTTTTGTACTACTTAAGTAAAGAGATCATATACATGAATTTTATTTGCTAAGATAAAGTCAAAATTTGAAATGACATTTATCATAAGCATCTAATATGGAAATTTTTAAGAAAAGAAAATAAAGTTTAATTGGATACTAATTTGCAATCATCATTAATTACATGAAACAAGCGGACATCTGACGTTAGGCTTAAAATGAAATATTACATGCAGTATGAGACATATTCTTGCAAGCACTATTATGGACTCTAAAAATTAGCCATCGACCTATCGTAATTGAAGAGAGTATGATTTAAAGTATGAGTGTAATTTTGAAGTCAGATGGAATAATAAATAAGACACTACCTAGAGATTTCACCCTCATTTGGTGAGGACTTTAGATCTGGTTCTAGGTTTCTTATAGGCACAAGCCCTTATAGTTAATTACCCTAATAAGTGAAGAACTTTTGATTAAGGCTATGTTAGATGCAATGCATAGCTTATAGTAGTAGCATGCGGAGTTTTGAAATTATGGGATTTAGAATTTATGAAATTCATCATCATTAGCTTAAAGTGGATGGTTGGAGGAATGATGATGTGCCCAATCTAGATCTCATGGTTCCGTCATCTCGGGTTATCATGGTCCCTAGTTTACTTAGTTAGAGGACAATCCAAGAATAGAATGATTCTTATCAACACATGGGTTATGTGTCAGAAATCCTAGGCTGTTGTTTGTCTAAGAGCACTTAAGTCTACTTTGAAGAAGGCTTTTGATCTGTCATGATTCACCTCAAATAAGCCATTGGGGTGCATATGAGCTACGATCATGTTGTAATATAATGGATCCATTTCAACCAATCAGGATTCGGTTATGTACATCTATGTGGAATCTTCCAAACCATGCAATTAGAACAACCACATCCTTACTAGCATGAGATTGATTGAAGTGACATAATAGAACACTTGATTTGGCATTGGCTCCTTTGTGAGCTAGAGTTTATTTTATCACTTTCAATAACATTCAATGTTGATTGAATAGAGTTTGCTAAGCTTTTGATATTGAATTTAAACATTTTTTGATACTTAATTTGAGTTAATTTGATTTGAAATTAGAATCATATTTTGATGGAAATATCCCTCAATTGAAATCTTCATTCAACATAGCCATCATCAAATATATTATTTGATCATTTAATTATTATTTTAGATCTTGTCAACTCAGTTTAATAATAATAAATCCTATCATATGACAAAATTAACTTCAATATTTTAATAAGTTAAAATTTTATAATGATTAGATTTTTTATATTTTGTTAACTTGAATAGTCCAACCAACCAAAAGCAACCCACATCCTCGACATTAAGTTTAAGCATTCAACATAGTGTTACCCATGTTATTTAATAATTCAAAATTTTATTTATAAATCATGAGATTAATTTATATTTTGTTTAATTAACTTAGCATGCGTCTTTTCAAACATTAAAATTTGTACTCTAAATCTCTATGTCCAAACTTGAATCAAGCCTTAATCAAGTTAATTGACCTATTTAGGCTCACTTGACCCAAAGTGACCTAACCTTTTTGAGCCAAATGCTAATCCTACACAAATTGGATTGAACTAAGCCCATCTAAGCCTCACATTGTGAGCAACAATCATCATAGGATGATCAATTACTCAAATTGGTTCAAACCAAGTCAAAATTAGCCTTTGACCAACTCAACACTTAAATGAAAACTAGCCAAAATTCATCATAGGCCAAATTGATTGAAAACTGATCAAAACTAATTCATGATCAATGATTGACTTAGTCATCATTTGAGCAAAACTTAGCCCAATTGGCCACTTGACCCAAGTTGACCTAAAAAGTCAAAATGTGTCAAATCTTAATCTAAGCCAAATTGATTGCAACAAATGAGTCAAATTCATTATAGATCACTTGTTGAACTTGACCAATGCCTCAATTGGCCAACTAGACCCAACATAGCCCAATTGATCATGAACTCAACTTGACCTAAAAGGTCAAATCAAACCAAAATTGACTTAAGCAAAAGTTTGCAAAATATTTCAAATGACCAACCAAACCTAAACCAACTCATGACCTAACTTAATTGGGTCAAATGAGTCAAATTGGTCAACTTGACCCGTTTTACCTAAGTAAACTCAAATGAACCAAAACCAAATATAAATTAAATTAAATCGGACTAATGATACCAAACCACTCCAAATGGTCATATGAACTTGACCCAACCCTTGGTTTGACCCAATTTGACCATTTGGTCAACTTGACTAAGTTGACCCATTTTGACCTAAATGGGTCAACATGAGCCAAATCATATCAAATAAACTCCAAATTCATTGAAAATTTGGCACCCATTTTCAAATATTCTAAATCTAAATCAAAATTAAGTCAAATGACCATTTTACCCCTAGGTCAAGGGTAACCTATGGTCAAATTCACTTGAATTTGATCATATTCCAACTTCAAGACCACTTGGCATCCTCTTAGTGGTCCATTTGGACAAGGATGTGCACATGACCCAATGTGTTTGGTCAGTAAACCCAACCTAAAGTCAAAACTGACCACCCAATGAAAATAAGCATATGGAATCACTCCATACTCTCATTTAACACATGGGCAACTCCTCCACTACACTCCCTTGCCAAAATTGAATCACATGACACCCCTAATAACCTAAAGAGCTCATTCCATGAGATCAATTTGATTAAAATAGAAAGGAGGATCACGACCATCCGATCCAAGTAGGGGGAGATATACTCCCCATCATTCCATTCCAATTCAACATACTTGCACTCGATTGAACCCTAGGAACCTAGAGGAAGCATATCCAAGCTTCCCAAGATTTCCTAAGCTCAATTGAAATTCCCATTCTCAATTTTTCCTAAGCCAAATATAGAGGAGGTGAGTGAGAATTCTGGTTTGCTCAACACTTCACTAAAGTCCAATTGCTCTTGCAAGCAGCATCAGGGAGGCAAGTCGAGCTCACCCAAGGTGTTATCCAAGCTTCCAAGCCATGGGAAGGAGGACCTTAGCCAAAGCTGCAAGCCATTGAAGGGAGCTTTGGCTAATTAGAAGATCCACTTCATCTCAAGCCTTCAAACCTTCAACAGGGCTTCGTCTCCACTAAACGAAGCAACCTCAATGGTTGGATGCACTAATGATAGCCTCCGACGAGGTATGCTTCAAAATCAAGCTTAAGTAGGAAATTCTTTGGTCCTTTGTGAAGGGAAGTGTAATCCTAATTGAATTCCACCATTGGATGTGTCTCTTATTGCTCCTAGATGGTGTGGGTTGAATCCTAGCTCAATCGCTCAAGTGAGCTCGGATCAAACATGGAGGGGATGGTCTCCATCTCTCGTGCGAGGCGATGAATTATGGACCATCCATCCCACATGTTTAGGATGGACAGTCCTGATTAATCCGATTAGATCCTATGATTTATCCCTTCAAAATTGAACTCGCCATTGATTTGATCGACGGTTCAAGCGTAAGCAATGGCGTGGCATTCGATTTGATAATTTAAATAACCAATCTCATTGCGCCACATGAAAAGCGCACGTCATGTCAACAACCACGGCAAGATTAGTTATATATAATTAGTTTAATTAATAATCACAAAAAACTTCAAAAATTCATAACTAAATGTAGAAAAATCCAAAAAAAAAAAAAAATGCAAACTCAACTTCATTTTAAAGATAATTCAAAGGGGAATTATACAAAATTAAGCTTAATTGATTTTGAATAGTGATATTTACTCAATTTGGGTTATTGATTTAATTTGTTAATTACTCCTTAATTATTTCAATAATTTCAAACTCCCTAGGGTTAATTAGTGGGATGACCTCTACCTCCCATGATTTTCTTGGAATTTATTATTAGATTAATTTAGATAATTGCTTGTTTCATCTCTAATCACTCCCTTAATCAATTAAATGATTAATTAACCTATTAAATGATGATGAATTCATTAATTAAAACTTGTTAAACATCTTTGAATAGTGGATAGACTTAGGGAATGATATTAGGATGCCTTTTCTAAATCTTTTCCCCTAAGTCTATTTCATTTGAACAAAAACTTAATTAATTTATAAATTGATTAATGATTTAACTATTTCATTAAATAGCTTAACCAAACTCAAAATCAAAAATTAATCTAGAAACTTAATCACTTAATCAATCTCATTCTTGGGTAGATTCTTAGGTGTTCAATAACCTAAGTGCCTTTTAAGAAAATTATATCCAACCCACATGTGTGGGAAGGTTATGAAAGTACTTAATTAAACCCTTTAGCTTAATTAATCAATAATTATGAGCCAATTGCATTAGGCCCCTTTCTTTCCTAGGTTCATTGCTGATTTAAATTCCATGTGGTTGCATATCATATGTTAGCTCATAGTTGTTAGGTTAATTCTGATAAGGTGGTGTAGCTAAGTGGTAATTAATGAACTTAATTCACACCTTAACCTAAACAAAACATAAAATCATTCTAATGGTTCTAAAATTAAACTAAATTGATTCACATATGCGGGAGATGGGTTAGGACTAGCAAACCTCTTCACATTTTTTAAAATCAAATCAAACTCAAAATTAAAATAAAATTTCTTTAAACAATTTTGATTCACTTTAAATGATATTATTCCATAAGATTGTCTTTAGGAATTGATTAGGGTGAATGAAGTCATATGCTTACATCACTTTATTTCCTTCCAAGCATGTTAAGTGTGGTTTATCATATGAAATCATGCATTCATACCTTGAAAATCAAATTAAAATGAAATGTTTCCTTATGTCAAATTGCATGTTTTATAAAAGTAAGAATATGAGTGGATTATCACTACTAAATCAAAATTATTTTCAAAATTATAAATCAAACTATAAATGAATCTATGCTACTTATAAGTATTTATAAGCTTGCATGTGAATATAATAAAATGTGTTATGTGGTTTTCTTCTCTTTTTTTTTTAACATGGTTTGTATAGGATTTGCAAAGTGTATAGTTCATTTGAAAAAAACATAACACTTGCTTAAATTTATTCTTATGCACTCTCATGTCATGAATTAAGAAGGATCTTCACATTACACATAAAAATTATAAACCAAAATAAAACAAACAAACATAAACCTTTTGCATGATTTTTTTTTCATTCATTTCTTTTTATACATGCACATGTATTTAAGAAAAGTGGTATAGTCACATCCAGTTGAGGCTTTAAGTAGCCCTAAGAAGGTCTTGTACCTTATACCATTGGTGTAGAAAATAATGGTGATTTACTCACTTATATGTTTCATACATGTAAATGTGTATTTGATTAATGGATAAAAGAGCCCTTCTTTTCTACTTAACAAAATCATGCATCATGAAGCATCCAAATTTCCTTAAGCAACATTTCTAGCATTCATCATTAAGGTGTACTAAATATTTGCATTTGATATATATGCTTAGGATTTATTCATGCATGATACACATGTTGGAAAGAAATAAATGGTTGTGTATTTTGTGATAGTAATTCACTTTAATTAATCTTTAAATGTCTTTCTTATTGAATAGGTTTTTTTTAAAGGAAATCTAAACTTAAGATTAATTAAAACACATAACAAAACATTCACTAAAGAAAAAATCACTAATGAGTCTACCTTAGAAATTACTTAAAGTAGAGAGGAAAGAAAAGTTATCTTCTCTTTTCCTCTCTTTACAACACTTAGTAATTAAGTATAGGTACATTCAAACCAAATCAAATCATCAAATAAAATTAACAAATCAACTAAATCACTCAAATGAAATCACCCTCTAAGTTGAACCCTTTCACACTTAGAAAATTAACAAAACCTAGCTAAGACATACCATTAAAATGACACACATTAGGCTAAGTCACCATTTCTAGTTCTATGTTAGGGCAGTGCATGGTTTGATGCTTGATTTTATTTTATGATGTGATATTTTAGTCTGGAAGTTAGGGTGTATGTGCGTAGACTAGATGATAGGATGATCTTAGTCTAATCATTATCTTCTGCAGAAGATTGTGCTTAAAGGATGCTATAATAAAAATATAAATGCTTTTGCTGTGCAGGTTGCTTATACTCCTAAGCATAATTTAAGATAGGCCAGATGGACATGGTTATCCATGTGTGGGGTGCTAAGTCCAATTTTTTCATATACATGCTTGGGATTGTGTGGTTTGTTTATATAATCCCTATTTTGTAGGTTTTAGTTAGATTTACTTTTCTCATTTTCATGTAATTTTGCAATTAAGATTTGGAATTAATGTTATGGGGGATTAGGATGAACATTAGTCATAAGACAATATCTTATGCACCATGTGAAGCCTTTGGAGCAACCACATTCCAACAAACCGAAATAAGGAAGAAAGAAGAAATAAATGAAGAAATGAAGAATGAAGACCCCCATAACATGAATTCCTTTTTGATTGTAATTAATTCATTTATAATTCATGTTGTATAACGGTAGAGCTCGGCTACCTAATTTCTTTTCGGGTTTATGCAGTGGAGTATGACCACAGAGTCCTTTTTATTTGTTTGTGCTAGCTTTATAAATTATTTGATGTTTGTTTAGCTTGTGCATTAAGATGACATTTTTTTCTAGTTTCTTTTTTGCGATGATGAATGACCTGAATGCGATTAGGCTCTTAGAGAAAAATAAATTTTCTATCCAATTAATCAACTTAAAACTAAAAATTAACAACTCATAACCTCACATAAAGCCTAGGTTATAAATCAAGATAAAAGATTTAGCAACCCCTTAGTTGGATGTTGTATGTTTCACATCATGCATAAAAGCATCTTGCTTCACTCTTGCTTATGGAGGGCTTCCACCTTTGCCAAGGAACTTGGCTTGACTTTGAGAGCCATGGATGGAAACACACCTCCTTCTTGCTAATTTTGGCCCATAATCAATTTCTCATGCATTAGGCATATGAATCCATAGCTTGTCAAATTATGTCAAAAATAAAAATAAAATATAACAAAATTTTCATTAGATTTAAGTCATTAATCATGCCCTACATGATCTAGTCTCTTAGGGAGTGTGTTTAAGGACTTAGTCTCTTTCTAAATAAACAATAGCTTAGCTATCTTGCAAAAGCATATGACTTGCTTTCATATATTTAAAATCGTAGGAAGAGTTAGTTGGCGGCCACCCCCAGGCGGTTGTAACTCCAAATAGTTGGGTGGTTTATCCTCTCTTGTGGAGGTAAACCATATACCTATTTTTTCCTTAGATTTAGGTCATGCCTTGGCTCTTGCCAAAGCTCCATAGATTTAGGTTCAGAGGTTGCTACTTTCCTTTGCAGGCTACAAGCATAAATCCTCACCTCTTAGGCATTTCCATGATCTTGTGTTATGGAATTGTAAGCCCTAGATTTCTAATAAAAATTCAACTCAAACAAATAATTCTCTTCAAAATTTAAAAATATAAAGCCCAACCATAGGATAGTTTGGGATGCTACTAGGTTTCTAACATAAGCATCCCCTTATCTTCTTTGGTTTTGATAATAACTCCTCTCTTGATCAATCTCATTTGATCTTCTAAAATAAACCAATTGATTGATAGTCCTATCTTTGAAATCTTTGGAACAATGATCATTTACCTTAATCGAGTATTCTTAAGAATCTCATTCCTTAGGATGTAATTAACTATGGGGGCTTGCCTCATAGGAACTTAACGAACTTAAAATAAACCTATACTTACTTTTGTAGGGAAGAATATACATACATTGAAGACCCATCATCCTTAGGAGTCTTTATTAAGGTGATTAGGTCTATTGTAGGATGGTGACTTCTGTCTCTCAAGATAGTACATCATTCCTCAATGTTGTATCCGATTACCCTAATAAGAATATCTACGGATCTATGTGGTGTCCAACACAAAGGCATTTTTATTTTTGTCTTCATTTAATTCATTTAGATGAAGATGAAAATAATTCACCATAGATTTTTCTAGTGACTCCACTGGGATGGTTCCTCTCCATCTTTGATAAATGATCATTTTCTCCAAGTATCAATAGTGAATTTATACTTTTTATAAGTTTGAGACTATCTTTCTTTTTCATTGGGTCTTAGTTTATTTCATTCTTAAGCTAATCTAGCCAACATCCTTTAGGTTTTAGGACCTCACTCCATGTAAGTGTTAAAACCTATATTGGGTTTCCCAATAGGTGAAAATAAAAATTTAATAAAAGAAATAACTAAAGACTTCCCCTTACCATTTCTATAGGTAAAGTTCATTCAAAAATAAAAAAATAAATCCTTTATAAAACATCAATTTCCAAAAGCACTTTTTTTGAAAATGCACATAATAAAATGTTTTTAAAATTTTCATAAATCAACCTCATCTAACAATCTTCATGATTGTTATATGTAGGATCTTTTCTGAAACAAAATCCACAATCATATTTTCCAAAAGCACAAATGAACATCCTCGTTCAATTTATTGAATAAAGATTTCATTTTCAAAACAAAATCAACAATCATCTTTTCAAAAAAAAAATCAACAATCATCTTTTCAAAATAAAATTACAATCATCTTTTAAATAAAAATAAAATCATTTTCAAAATAAAATCAAAAATCAACAATCATCTTTTTCAAAAAATCAAAATCAAAATAAAATCAATCATCTTTTCAAAATAAAATCAACAATCATTTTCAAAATAAAATCAACAATCATCTTTTCAAAATTCAAACAACATTTGGATCTTTCATTTAGTATACCCAAATCTGCTAAGTAATTATCCTCTTTTCAAAAATAAAAAATTGAAACACATTTGGATCTTTCATTTAGCATACCCAAATTTGCTAAGTGAAGATCCTCTTTTCAAAATCAAAATCACATAAATCAAACACATTTGGATTCTTCATTTAGCATACCCAAATTTGCTAAGTGAAGATCCTCTTTTCAAAAATCAAAATACATTTGGATCCCTCATTTAGCATACCCAAATTTGCTAAATGAAGATCCTCTTTTCAAGATAAAAAATAAAACAACATTTGGATCTTTTATTTAGCATACCCAAATTTGCTAAGTAAGGATCCTCTTTTCAAAAATCAAAACATCAAAACATGAAACACATTTGGATTCTTCATTTAGCATACCCAGATTTGTTAAGAGAAGATCCTCCTTTCAAAAAATCAAAACATCAAAATATGAAACCCATTTGGATCTTTTACTTAGCATACTCAAATTTGATAAGTGAAGATCCTAGTTTCAAAAATCAAAACATTAAAATCAAAACATCAAAACATGAAACACATTTGGATCTTTTACTTAGCATACCCAAATTTGCTAAGTGAAGATCCTCTTTTCAAAAATCAAATCATCAAAATCAAAATATCAAAATATGAAACACATTTGGATTCTTCATTTAGCATACCCAAATTTTCTAAGTGAAGATCTTCTTTTCAAAAATCAAAACATCAAACTTAAAACATTAAAACATGAAATACATTTTGATCCTTCATTTAGCATACCCAAATTTATTAAGTGAAGATCCTCTTTTCAAAAAAATATCAAAAATCAAAACACACATGGATCCTTTATTTAGCATACTTAAATTTGCTAAGTAAAGAATCCCCTTTTTTAAAAAAAAAAAAATTCAAAACAAAATACATTTGAATTTCTTTAGCATACCTAACTTTGCTAAGAATCCTCTTTTCAAAATCATCAAAACAAAACACATTTGGATTTCTTTAGTATACTTAACTTTGTTAAGAATCCTCTTTTCAAAATCATCAAAATAAAATACATTTGGATTTCTTTTATTTAGCATACCTACATTTCCTAAGTAAAGAATTCTCTTTTCAAAAATCATCCAAAATAAAACACATTTGGATCCTTTATTTAGAATACCTAAATTTGCTAAGTAAATGATCCACTTTTCAAAAATAACAACACATTTGGATTCTTCATTTAGTATACCCAAATTTTCTAAGTAGAGATTCCATTTTCAAATTCACACATAATTCACAAACAAGCAAATAAAGAAGAAAATTTTTTTATCCTAGCATACCCAAATTTGCTAAGTAAATTCCAAAATCAAAATCAAACAAAATCAATTGACCCTTTACGTTAACATACTCAAATTTGTTAAATGAAGGGTCCTCAAACACAAAAAAATCAAATTCAAATATAAACCTATGGAAGCATCAATCTCTTCAAAAATATTTGAACTCATTTTCTACATACACAAATTTATTGAAAATGAGTTCCAAATTCAAAAATTTCTTCTTCAATTCTAAATTCAAATCTCTCTCCAAAATCAAAGAGCCCCACTTAACATATCCAAATTGTTGAGTGTGGGTTCAAATTCTAAAACAAATTAAAAGAAATTGATCTTTCATTTCCAAATTAGACTTTCAGCTTTTAGTCAATTTTCAATTCGTTTAAATCACAAATGTCGTGTTTACTTTTCCTTTTGGGATGGATTTGGCCTTGATTGGCCAGCCTCCACAGACCGACCCACCTCCTTCATTTTGGCCGAGGTTTGAGGGGCTAGATCACTTGTGAGGGGACCACCTCACAACCGCAGAGTGTGGTGACCGTAAGTCATCAGTTGAGATGTCATCTAAGAGTTTCTCACAAGAGGAAGGTTGTGGCGCCCTACAGCAAAGCATGCGGCCAAGTGGTTCCTTCCAAGGGAAGGCTACCCCATCTTCGAGGTAGTCTCCCCACCCAGAGGTTGGGTCTAGTTCTCTCCTCCAAGAGACTCGCCGCAACTAGGCCACAAAGATCAAGTGCATCACACAGATACCAAGGAGAGAGTCGATGCTCACCAGAAAAGGAGTTACCAGATAGTCTCCTCTTATCAGAAAAAGTTTCACCCTCTAGATTTTGGAGAGAGAAGATATTAGAGGATTTCGCCACCTCCACCGCATTTGAGGCTTCTATTTGAGATGAGGTCTGAGATGAGGAGGTCGGTGCCTAGATCAATTACAGGGAGGAGCTAGTGATGAGTGAGTCAGCACTAAATTTGATTTATGAATCATCCCTCATTGTAAACAAGAGTGGGGAGGCATGTATCGCATGTGTGACCAAGAGAGGTCGAGGTATACAGCCTCTCCCTCATGGACTTTCCACCTACCCAACCATCATACTATAGCATTTTACCGATGGGTACTACCCACCATAAAGAGAGGAGCCTAGAGGGTGGTGCCATCACCATCTACCACCCCACCATCTCCAATACAAGTTCCATCATCCACTATCAAAAGCCATGAAGGCTACATCCGGAAAAGAGAGCCCCACTGGTGATCCGCTATGGCCAAGAGATCCCATTCCATCTACACCCCGACCGAAGGCCGAAGCTCTCCTGCCAACCTCTACCCCTTGTGGTGAAGAGGGAATGACGACCATGGAGCATTATAGTTATGTCATCATCACCATCACCACAGTAGATCATGGAGATAGCAGTGGTAGAGGGAGGAGGAGATAGTACCATTGCCCCCATGGTGATAGATCCTTCTAGGAGTACTACTCCACCCAGATCCAGTGATAGCCATGAGCATCTTTCTTCTAGTGAGTCTCATCTTCTCTAAGTAGGAGGTTAGTTCTCTGTTCATGATAGTGATCCCACTGTCCCATCTTATACTGCGTTGGACCATTCCCTAGATGACATTGTAGCACAGTATCTAGTGGAGAAGAAGGAGATTCTAGGATACACCGTCCTGAGGATTTAGGATCAATTTTGATCTAATGAAGATGATTTGAGGATTCAGGGAGTGCACATGGTAGACACGGGGTTCCCTCCTCCGTGATCATTTGGAAGGTGTGTGGCAGATGACACAACTCATTCGACCCAACACCCTTCAATAATAAAGCAAAAAGGATGAACAAGATAGATGGGAAGAGGCTTAAAGACTTGCTAGTAGTTTTGGCACTTAAACCAAGCCAAGAGTACATCCTACCAGAAGTCACCTGTTGTTGCATGTCTTGGATCAAGCCAAGACTTCACCCAGTAGAGCAAAACACCAACTTGTATAGAAGGTGGATAGTACCTCATAAAGAAAAGGACATTAAACTCATGGTTGAGTAGCAATGAGAGAAGTATTGGCCAAGCTGAGGAGGATCATCGTTCCAAAGGGTAGACCCTACCCGAGAATTTGATGCCATCCAAGATCCTAAGGGTTTTGCCACCTTCTTTCAAGAGCTTTGATGATAGGAAACCACATATAGCACTTCGTACTGTTGCAATGTTGGTGGCGTGATGCATTATATTCTTTTTATCGCCAGTTTTAGCAGTATAGCGATTGGTATGTTGAACTCCCCAATAGTGAAGACTTTTGGAGTTGGAGCAACTCTTCATTAAGAGGTTTCTGGAGCTCAAAGGGTGATTGTAGGTGATCTCGTGTGGCTCAATACACCAGTGAGTCCCTCATTGATTATATTCTCGATGGCATAATTTGAGTATGAAATGCAACATATGCCTAAAACAACATGCCATTAAAATTCTACTAAAGAATATCCATGGCCCAATCACCTTCATGCTCAAAGGTTTTTCCATTAAGACGTTTGAGAAGCTAATCAATAAGGGGGATAGATTACAAGGAGAAGCCAAACAATTACCTTTTTCGGAATAATTAATAAAGCCAAAGCCATAGAAAGCTTATGAGAAGAAGCTAGGGGCAGTGAAAATGATAGACAAGGGGAAGCAGCCAGCCAGAGTGCAGTATGAGAGACCTCGAGCTCCAGAACTATCACTTCCACCTCCTCTACCACCACCTAGGCCATCCTACTGCCTGCCACAACAGCCTCCACGACCTTCACCACCTCCTCCTCAGCCATATTCACAACAGCAGTGGTACACATACCCGTTGCCAGGTAGCTACCATCCACCTACTCTTTTGGATAAACTAAACAAACCTTATTCATTTTAGAGGGCGGTAAGCAGGAATATCTTTAAGAATCTCTTAAAGAAACTTGATTTTCAGCTACCCGAGCCTAGAAGGGAGGAAGTGGGCAAGAGCAATGATCCTAACTTTTGCCCCTACCATCGCATGCTAGGCCATATTTTGGAGGATTATTTTACATTCAAGGACTGGCTTGAGCATAACTACAACACAAGCACCATAGTTATCCCAAAGGAATACATTGTGGAACAACCATCAAGTTATGTTAGGGTAATCCTTGGGGATACCTGTGATCCTCTCAAAACCAAAGAAGGTTGAGATATCTCCTTATCTTGAACCTCCAAAAATATTGTATCAAAAATCAAGAAACTTTCCTTACAGGTGCCTGAGGTAGCTCGAACCTCCAACATTAAGGAAGGTTTCCAAGTTGCTAAAGACAACTTGGGAAGGGAGCTCAAGAACAGCTACACCAGCCGGATATAGCCAAGTAGCAACCATCGACCGAGTCTACCCATTAATAGCTACTACTACTTTATCTATCTCTTCTTCTAGTATACATCTTGTATCAGTGGATGATGGCATAAAACCCCTCACCCCACTTACTTTACTAGATTTCTACTATATGACTCCTTCAAAATCTAAGAAATTGAGGAATAAAGCTAGTTTGAATTATAACTGTGTCACTTCTGATGGGTTGTCTAATTCTACTCTATTGAAAACTCTCCTAAAACAATAATTATAACAACTTGATCTTCCTTTTCTATGAGAGGGACTTTCCTTCTAATAATGGGTTCACCTCTTGAGATAGACTTGGAATCATCGATTGAGGGTCCCATAGAGAAGTAAGTGAGCTTAATGAGTGTGTAGAATCTTCCACTAACCTGCCATAAGAGATCACCGAAGTCAACCTCATAGTGGCAAGGTTCTACCTCCTAGGGTAGCACCTCAAGATAAGGGGAAACAAGTCATTAGTTCAGATGATCGAGAAGCCCCTCCACAGGATGCTCCACCCTTGGATATGCTTATGGAGGATCAGCTTAAGATGGATTACAATGTCCTCTCTCACCTAAGAAAGTTGCCATCTAAGTTAAGCATATATGATGCCCTTATCTTATCTAAAGAGATTAGGGAATCATTAATCAAGACTCTTTTTGATCCAAAAATATGTTTAGCTCAGTGGACGGTTATTAGAGAGGGGGCACATTATTCCAAAGAATTGGGAGTCACTTTTACAGATGAAGACCTTCTTCTAGGGGACATGGAGCACAACCATCCCCTCTACATTACAAAGTGGACATGGGAGATTCGACTTTTCGTGATTTTGTGATCCGTGTGCATCGAACATTATGAGTCTAAAGACCCTTACTTGAGGATTGACATCTCCACACTCGAGGAGATTGGATGATGTTGAGAGGATTCAATGAACAAGAGAGCTTTAGTTCCATAGTGTTACCTTTGGAAATAGGTGATTGAAAGACAAGCAAGTTCTATATAATAATACTTCATTCATCGCTTTGCTTGAGCCTCAAATACATCACAAGATGATTATCCTCCCTTCATCAGTGCATCAAGTTCATAAGGGATGGAATTGAATATTGTGTCAAAGAGATGAAAAGCCATATCCAGTTAGAGAGGTTGAGATATATCAAGATGTGACCTACTATCTTTCTCAAAATACTTTTTCTCGTGAACTTGGTCAAAATTAAAATGCAAAAGAAAAGGAAAAAGAAGTAAATAAAGAAAAGAAAAGGAAAAGAAAATGAAAATACAAGTGAAGAGTGGATAGGAACAAGTATACATGTCATTCCATCATATGGACATATGGGTAGGATGACTCACCTCCACGTGCAGGTAGAGGTAGATACAAAGGTAGTTCAGTGGAAGACCCCTAGTAGCACCAACCAACAAGGGTTATGTTCTCAGAGTACCCCTACTATTCACATAGACTTGGAATCCAGCTCGAGGATGAGTCTATGTGATTAACATATCCAACCCTCTAGGGTTTCATTGGATGTGACACTCGAGTTTGACAGCGATGAAGACCAAGCCTCCATGCAAGGCACGAATGTACTCAAATCAAGTTTATGTGAAACTAAAAGAATTAGGAACCTTAGCTCTAACCTCACTTTCCTCTCAAAAGTTGAAGGTTTAGTTAAGGAAGCCCCTTCTTCCATGATGTCAAGCCAAAGAGATTTTATTGGGATCATCATCCTCAAGTCCAAACTTGATGTAGACTTGAGGATAATTCATATAAAGAATTAATGGAATTTCCTTTTGATTGGTACTGCTGTGTTCTTAATCTTGCAAAGAAGGGTTTGATTCCTTATACATGGTCCAAGAATGTGTCAGTACTTCAATATGGAACAATGAGGCGTGGATGCACAATCAAGATCAACTAGATTCAAGATAGTGGGTCCACAATGATGATTACTAGTTGTCACCAATCATCGAATTGACAGTTCTTCTCAAACCAACTCTGAGGATGTGTGTTTAGAAACTATGATCTAGATGATCTCAAATCAAAGATGCACCGCCAAAAATTTGAAGAGAAAATCCATTCAATAATTGACAAGCTTAAAGAAATCAACCTCGTAAGAAAATCCACATACATCGCTATTGTTGAACAAAATGAAGAAGAAACCAATGACTTAGTTAGACTATTGATTGAGTTTAAGGACGCTTTGCATGGAGCTATGAAGAGATGCCTGATTATCTTGACATAGTACCACAACTAGCAATAGACCCTAACACCCTATCAAGCAAGCTCTACGATTAGAAATCAACAATAGGTCATTTCAAGTCAAGAATCGATTGATGCTACTTTCATCGAGAAGAAAAATCCCTACTTAGCCAAAGGCATCCGAAGAATGGCCAAAATTTGCATATGCATCAATTTCAGGGACTTAAACAAGGCATGTCCTAAGGATGAGTTTCCTCTTCCTATACTAAAATTAATGGTGGACATCACCTCATCTCATGCAGTATTCTCCTTCATGGATGGGTCATTTGGTTACAACCAAATCAAGATGGCCCCCGAGGATGAAAGAAACATTGCTTTTTAAACCCCGATCAGAATCTATTGTTATAAGGTCATGCCTTTCGACCTTAAAAATGCTTGTTACATACCATGGGCCATGACTCGATCTTCAATGAACTCATTCATCATCAAGTTGAGTGATGATCTAGTAGTCAAAAGCAAAGAAAAGGAAGACCATCTCTTTGACTTGAGAGTAGTTTCAATGCATTAAGATAAACCTCAAAATGAATCCTAAGTGTGCATTCGGAGTAGCTTCAGAAGTTCCTGGGTTTGTTGTCCACATCGGGAATATAATAGATCCAAAAGATCAAAGCTATCTTAGAAATGCCACCACCAAAAGTTTAACTCAACTCGATCTTTCCAAGGGGTTCATATCTAAGATTTATCTCCAATCTATCGGAAGATGCAAGCCATTTTCAAACTTATCAAAAGGATTCCAAGTTCAAGTGGGATGATAAGTGCCAACATGCATTTGAAGATATCAACCAAGCAGAAGCCGCTCTAGCAACCCCTATCTGGTAGCCACTCATCCTCTACACACCGCATTGATGACTCCTCTGCTTTGTTGGCCCAAAGCCAATGATGAAGGGAAGGAGAGTGCTCTCTACCCTCGCCATCATCCGATCCCCGTAACTACCCACCTATTGAGAAACATTGCCTAGCTTTAATCTTTGCATCCCAAAAGCTATGACATTATATGCTTTCATAAGGTGAACTTGATTTCAAGAACCAATCCACTAAAGATCTCATGACACGGCCAACGCTATCCGGATGTTTGGCACATTGGTCCATGATTCTCATAGTTATCACATTCATTCTCCGCGGCGGTGAAAAATAAGCACTAGCAAATTTTTCTTAGCAAAGACACCCACTTGATTCCCCGCTTAGTGATGATCTCATGAACAAATCATGAACTTAGGGGAGGTTGACAACCACGCTTGGGAGATATATTTGATGGTGTGGTTTTCATAAAGAGAAGAACCATGATCTACTCTTCCGTGAAAGGCGGGTAGTAGTAGTTCTCTTAACTTAGACCGCAATGTGATGAGATTCTCATACTATCTCCAATCCATGCACCAACAATGAAGCCAAGTATGAGGCTTTGATTGCTGAGTTAGCCATTACGTGTGTCAAAAGCATCAACATCTTTGGGGATTCTTAGTTGGTCATCAACTAGATTACCGGGTCCTACAAGATTCTAAAACCTAAGCTTCATCTTTACCACGAGTATACCATGAAGCTGTTGGGCCAAATCCCTGAGGTCACCATCTACAAGGTCCCTCGAGGAGAGAATGCAGTAGCAGATGCTTTGGCCAAACTTGCCAAAGAATTGACATGTCCAGAAGATGAGTTCATTCCAATAAGAGTTCAAAACAAACAAGTCCTATCTCTTATTGATGTTGAACTCTCGAGAGACTTTCTTGAAGGGGAGGTTGTTGCCACAAATGAGGAGTCGGATTGGAGAAAACATTCATAGATTACTTGAACACAAGGAAACTACCTCAAGAGAAATCACAAGCTCATCATGTGAAACAAAAAGCTCTCTCCTATGCTCTCATGGATGGCTCCTTGTACCGAGTGTCCTTCGATCAAATGTGGTTACGTTATTTGGACAAATACGAAGCTCGTAGGATCATGACCGAGGTACATTCAAGTTTATGCAGAGTGCATCAATCCGATCCAAAGATGAAAGCAAAGATCAAGAGACTAGGATATTACTAACCTATGATGATTACAGATTGTATGGATGTATCTAGAGATGCCATCGTCGTGTACGGTGGTCCTACATCAACCACCCAACATTCTACATCTACATTGGCCTCATGGCCATTTGAGTGTTGGGGTACCGACATAGTGGGTCCTATCGATCCTCCTTCTTCCAAGGGTCATTGGTTCATTCTAGCTACCACCGACTACTTTTCCAAGTGGGCTGCAATCCCACTCGAGAGGTCATATAAAGATGTGCTAATTTTCGTGAACCATATCATATATAGGTTTTGGGTGCCTCGACAAATTATATCCGATAATGGTACCGCATTCAAGAGCACCAAGATCAATACTTCCAAGAGACATGGTATAGATTGGATACTATCTACCCCAGCAAATGGCCTAGAAGCATTCAATAAAAAAAACTCTCATCCATACTAAAGAAGATGCTTGATGACAACATGTTGGCAAGTAGTTGAAGCATTGTGGGCATACCACACCACATAGAGAACTCCAACCAATCTACCTCTCTCTTAGTGTATGTCAAGCCATTCTACCTTTAGAAGTTCAACTCCCATCACTAAGGATAGCATTGGGTAGCAAAATCACCAGTAATGCCAAGTTAAGGTTAGAAGAGCTCAAGGTTTGAGGAGAGATGCCTATGAGCATGCCAAAAACCTCGAGTTATACAAAGCCAAAATGATTCAAGCTCACAACAAGTTGGTCCTCCTAGAGCTTTTCAAGTAGAGAACTTGTTTTAGTTCTAAGGAGACCAATTGTTGTCAAAGATGGGAGGCAAGTTTGAACCCACTTGGGAAGGCCCTTGTCATAGAAAGGCCTACCAAGGAGGATCTTATTAGCTCATTGATTGTAAAGGGGAACACCCGATGCTTTTAATTAATGGGCTCTTTTTGAAAAAATATTACCCATAAAAATAAATTTGAAAATAATTATCATCAAAAGAACAAAATTTCATTCCAATTCATCAAAATATTCTTATCATTCGAAGTGTTGTTTGCTTGTCTTGGGAATCCACCACGATGTGTTTAGGGTAGGTGTAAGAGAACCCAAGAGGCATCCTATCCATCTTTCACAACACGAATACAATTAAACACAATTCCCTAACGCTACTAGAATAGGTGTGAGAGAACTCAAGAGGCATCCTATTTTGACTAGACAAACTAGTGTGAGAGAACCCACATCCTTTCTTGGTGGAATCAAGCCATTCATGGCACCATTTCATCATCCCCAATGTGTGTTTAGTAGGTGTGAGAGAACCCAGAGGCATCCTATTCCTTATCATAACACAAAAAAACAAACACATATTTCATCTTGCTATTTTGATGTGGGAGAAAGCCCATGGCACTCACTCATTAGTGCCTAGGTCTAACAATTACCTTGCTAGTATGTCACCCTAGTGGTCACATGTCAGGCAGATGTGAGTCCCGCTTTCTTCGACTTGACCATTGCAAAACCAATAAGCCTTGTTAGTTTGGTAGACTTCACAACAAAGCTACCTCATGTTTATTTTATTTAAGAAGATGTGAGTCCTATTTCTTCTTGAACTACCATCATGTACACTAGGTCAGTATATAGGTTTAGGATAAGTCCCCTGAGGCTCCTTTCCTCTTGACTACTCTTGAGTTGATATAAGTCCCCAATGGCATTCACTCAAGAGCCTCTAGGTCGATAGCACTCCGAGTCAAAGATAGACTATCCCGACAATCGTTTGCTATAGAGGATGTGAGTCTCGATGCTTTCTTCTAGTGATTGTTGCAAACCGATGGGCACTTAGGTTGGTTGATGTTCACAATGCCGACGAATTCACCATGGATACACCACTCGAAATGTGAGTCCCCACCCTTTCTCCTTGAGTTGTCACCAATACCTATACATATTATCTCCGTGGTTTTGGATAAAGACATCAACCCCTCCTTTCCCCTGTATTCTACTTTCACTTTGACCCATTAACACCCGTTACTTGGATTGGACATGTCCCCTTTCCTAGACACCCTCGGGGTTGGAGAATATGTTTAGGATGCACAAATTCTCCTTGGTTCAAGAACTGAGATAGGTCTTAATATAAGCTCCTTCTCAGTATGATCTCTCATAAACCAACATGGTCCATGATAAACAAACAAAATAAACAAATTAATTTGCTTGTGGATTAGGAATTCAAGCCTCCCCTTTTCCGTACATCTTATCTTTAGGCGTAGAACCCCTATAGGAATTCACCTTGAGTTGAGATAAGTCCCCTGACACTTCCCAAGTCCCTAGTTCAATCCTGCACAATAAGTTCAATCATTTTGCTTGGAAGATATAAGTCTACTAATTCTTTCTAGCATGACCAAATGAGGCTAGTGTTGACATGTTACCTGCAATGTCACCCTAGTTGTATTTTATTGTGAAAGTGAGTCCCCATGCTTTCTTCCTAAATTAATCATTAAACCAAAAGACACCCTTTGGTTGGATAGTTCTCCCTCGGGAAACTACTTTTGGATTAGTAAATCGATTGAAGGCCTACATGGCACTTAGTGCACCCATCTCAAACCGATATCCATAAAAAATAAAAAAATAAAATTAATCTTGACTATCTTTGATGATTTAAGTCCCCCATTCACTCAATAATCCCCAGTCTTGATTGCACAATAAGTCACCCTGGTTCTTATTTTGGAAGATGTGAGTCCACACTTTCTTCTTAACTTGACCATTGCAACAAAGGCACCTTTGGATAGTCCTACTATGTGGTTGGTAGACTACCCCTTTGGAGTAAAACTATTAAGGCCAACATGGCCCCTACTCAGTGCAGTCCATCACAAACCAATGGGATCCATAAAAAATAATTAAAAATAAAATTAATCTTGACTATCTTTGAGCTAATTTAAGTCCCCTGCATTTCAATTCAATGCCTCTAGGTTGTATGTACCTCACCAATGGATCACCCCTTTCCTTATTTGGAAGATGTGAGTCTCACTTTTCTTCTGACCATTGAACAAAAGGCACCTTTGGTTGGATAGTTCTACCATGTGGTTGGTAGACTACCCCTTTGGATTGGTAAATCTGATCAAGGCCAACATACCCCCGCCAATCCATCAAACCGATGGGATCCATCAAAAATAATTAAAAATGAAATTAATCTTGACTATGATTTAAGTCCCCAACAGATTCACTCAATAGTCACCTAGTTGGTTCAATCATTGCACAATGGATCACCCCAAGGTTCCTTATTTGGAAGATGTGAGTCTACGCTTTCTTAACTTGACCATTGCAATCGAAAAGGAAATCCTTTGGTTGGATAGTCCTATGTTGATAGACTACCCTTTGGATTGGTAACGAGTAAGGAAAACATGGCCCCTACTCAGGGCAATCCATCGCAAACTGATGGGATCCATCAAAAATAAAAAATGAAATTAATCTTGACTATCTTTGAGTGATTTAAGTCCCCGGGCATTCACTCAATAGTCCCTAAGGTTGGGTTCAATTGCTCGCAATGGATCACTCAATGATCCCTACTTTGGAGGATGTAAGTCTATATGCTTTCTTCCTAAGTACTACTACACAAAAGGCAACCCTTTGGTTGGATACCTACCATATGTTGGTAGACTACCCCTTTGATTGTAACTGAAGTTAAAGGCCTATATGGTCCCTACTCAGTGCGATCCATCGCAAACCAACAGGGTCCATCTCAAAATCTAAAAATTTAAAAATCTTAAACAAATTCAACACTCCTCCCTCAGTGGAGTCAAAATAAGCAAAATAAACTCAATCAACCTCCCTCAGTGGAGTCAAATCAAACAATCAAAATACTCAAACCAAATTAAACAAACAAATCATATCAATCCGCCTCTCCTCAGTGAAATGCAAATCTTTCTCTTCCCAAATCTCAAATTCTAATCCCCACCATTTCACAACCTCTTCTCCAAGTGGATGACTTGAACTTGCTCCCCTAGTGGAGAGTTCACTTTTTCATTCTTAGTGGAACACCAAATCCTAAATCAACAAATCAAATCAAACCTCTCATCCCCCAGTGGATGACTTGAACCTCTTTCTCTAGTGGAAGGTTCACATACTCAGTCCCTAATGGATTCCTCCTTCACTCTCTTATGTTGTTGACATGAGTAGAGTCATATTGCACTAAGCTTTTGATTCCTTCTACACCTTGGGTTGGGAGTAGATCATTTTGTTAGTACTTGTGATCGCTTGTTATTGATCATCTCCAATAATGTGTGGTATGCCTTGTCACACACCACCTTTTGGATTCTTTGTTGACCTCATTTTAGAATGAGCTCTCAACCTCTCCATCTTAGACATAGGACTCCTCTAGACACTAAGAGTTCCTTAGTCTTAAGACACTTCTAGTGATTAGGTGAACACTTAACTAACCCTAGAGACTTAGAAGAGTTAGCCATAAAAGGTCATGCCTTAGGGTGTTAGGAAAACTTGCCCTATAGCTTGAACCAAATCCTTACTTCCTTCTTTCAAGTCAACTTCAAATCAAACCAACCTCAAACTCAAATCAATCAACTTAATTGATTTTCACCCAAATCAAATCACTTCAAACTCAAACTAATTCCAAATCAAATTTCAAATCAATTCCAACTTAATTGATTTTCTCAAACCTTAATTCAATTCCAATGATTTTCTCAAATCATGAATCAATTCCAAATGATTGAAATCCATGATCAATTCAAATCCAAAATCTTTCCTAAGCCATTTTGATAATCAAATCCAAAATCATTTTAAATTCAAAAGATTTTCTCATAACCCATTTATATTCTTACTTATATTCACAAATATAAATTAAATATAAATTCAAATAACCAAAACCAAATTCAAAACTCAAATCCAAATCTAACTTAAAACCAACATATACCCTTTCAAGTCAAATTCTTGAACTTAGCCAAATCAACTCAAATCAATCAAACCTTTGATTTTCTTCAAACAATCAATCCTTCAATCACAAACCAAATTCAATCATAAACTTTAATCATCAAACCAAAAACTAAATTTGAAACTCAAACCCAAATCAAACCCATGTTCATCCTTTGAACTTGAAATTATCAAATGAATCAAAACTCCAAATCACTTGAAAATGGATTTATATTTCAATCATAAGTCCATATGTGAGTTCAACTAAACTTGAATCAAGCCTTGATCAAGTCAATTGAACCATTTAGGCTCACTTGACCCAAAGTGACCTGAAGCACCTTTTTGAGCCAAATTCTAATCCTACCCAAATTGGATTGAACTAAGCTCATCTAAGCCTCACATTATGAGCAACAATCATCATAAGATGATCAATCACTCAAATTGGGTCAAACCAAGTCAAACCTAGCCTTTGACCAAGTCAACATTTGACCCAAATGAAACCTAAACTAGCCAAAATCCACCATAGGCCAAATTGATTGAAACCATTGATCAAAACCAATTCATGATCAATGAACTTGACCAAGTCATCATTTGAGCCAAACCTAGCCCAATACTTGACCCAAGTTGACCTAAAAAAGTCAAAATGTCAAATCTTGATCTAAGCCAAATTGATTGCAACCAATGGGTCAAATTCATTCTAAATCACTTGTTGAACTTGACCAAAGCCTCAATTGGCCAACTAGACCCAACCTAGCCCAATTGACATGAACCCAACTTGACCTAAAAGGTCAAATCAAACTAAAATTGATTGAAACAAAAGTATGCAAAACCTTTCAAATGACCAACCAAACCTAAAATAACCCATGACCTAACCTAATTGGGTCAAATGGGTCAAATTGGTCAACTTGACCCATTTAACTTAAGTGAACAAAAATGAACCAAAACCAAATATAAACTAAATTGAACCAAACTAATGATACCGAAACACTCCAAATGGTCATATGAACTTGACCCAACCTTGGTTTGACCTAATTTGACCAATTGGTCAACTTGACCCAAGTTGACCCATTTTGACCTAAATGGGTCAACATGAGCCAAATCATATCAAATCAACTCCAAATTCATTGAAAATTGGCACAACCCATTTTTCAATTATTCTAAATCTACCTAAATCAAAATCAAAGTTAAATGACCATTTTACCCCTAGGTCAAAGGGTAACCTATGGTCAAATTCACTTGGAATTTGATCATATTCCAACTCAAGACCACTTGGCATCCTCTTAGTGGTCCATTTGGACACCAAGAGATGTGTGCACATGATTCAATGGGTTTGGGTTAGCCAAACCCAACCCAAAATAAAACCGACCACCAATGGAAATGAGCACATCCAATCACCTCATCTCATTTAACACATGGGCAACCCTCCACTACACTCCCTTGCCAAAATCGAATCACATGGCACCTCTAATAACCTAAACAACCCATTCCATGAGATCAATTTGATCAAAATGGAAAGGAGGCTCACAGCCATCCGATCCATGTAGGGGAAGATATACTCCCCCTCATTCAATTCCAATTCAGCACACTTGCACTCGATTGAACCCTAGAAACCCAAAGGAATTATTTCCAAGATCTCCCAAGCTTTCCTAAGCTCAATTGAAATTCCCATTCTCGGTTTTTCCTAAGCCAAAAATAGGGGAGGTGAGTGAGAATTCTGCTTTGCTCAACACTTCACCAAAGTCCAATTTCTCTTGCAAGCACCATTAGGGAGGCAAGTCAAGCTCACCCAAGGTGTTTTCCAAGCTTCCAAGCCACGGGATGGAGGACCTAGACCAAAGTTGCAAGCCATTGATGGGAGCCTTGGCCAAGTGGAAGATCCACTTCATCTGAAGCCTTCAAACCTTCAATAGGGCTTCATCTCCACTAGACAAAGCTACCTCAATGGTTGGAAGCGTTGGTGATAGCCTCGATGACGCATGCTTCAAAACCGAGCTTAGGAAAATTCTTTGGTCCTTTATGAAGGAAGTGTAATCCCATTGAATTCCATCATTGGATGTGTCTCTTATTCTCTTGATGGTGTGGGTTGAATCTAGCAATCCAAGCTCAAGTGAGCTGATCAAACCATGGAGGATGGCGGTCTCTCTCTCTCATGAGGGGATGAATCATGGATCCATCCCGCGTGTTTTGGATGGACGGTCTTGATTAATCCAATTAGATCCTTTGATTTATCCCTTCACAACTGCGGGCTTGATCCTAACCATCCAATCTTTGATGAGACAGTCCAAGGGAAAGCGTGTAGCACCACCATTTGACAAGGTATTAAATTTGATAACTTAAATAACCAATCCCATCACGCCATGTGGAAAGCACACGCTGCGTTAGCAGTCTAGGTGGCGCCGATGGGATTAGTTATATAATTAGATTATTTAATAACTTATTAATCAAAGAAACTTCAAAAATTGATAATTAAATGTAGAAAGATCCAAAAATGCAAACTCAACTTCATTTTAAAGATAATTCAAAGGGGAATGATATAAAATTAAGTTTAATTGATTTTGAATAGTGATATTTACACAATTTGAGTTTTATTGGGGATTTAATTATGTTAATTACTCCTTAATTTTTTCAATAATTAATTCTAAACTCCCTAGGGTTTAATTGGGATGACCTCACCTCCATGATTTTCTTGGAATTTTATTAATTTAGGTAATTGCTTATTTCATCTATAATCACTCCCATAATTAAATGATTAATTAAATTAATGAAATGATATATTAAAACTTTTTAATCATCTTGTTTAGAAAATGAGAAGGATTCCTTTTTAAATCTTCCCTAAAACATTTTGAAAACTTAATTAATACAAATTGATTAATGATTTCATTTCATTAAATAACTTAATTAAACTTAATCAAAATCAATCAGGTATCACTTGGAAATACTATGAGAGGTACTTAATTAAACCAGCTTAATTTAAACAGCCGCATTAGGCCCCTTTCTTTCTTGCATTGCTGATTTATTGCATATCATATGTTGGCTCATAGTTGTTAGGTTAATATGAGGATGGGTTAGGACAAAACCTCTTCACATTTCCAAATCAAACTCAAAATTAAAACAAAATTTCTTTAAACAATTTTTATTCACTTTAAATAATCTTATTCCATAAGATTGTCTTTAGGAATTGATTAGGGTGAATGAAGTCATATGCTTACATCACTTTATTTCTTTTCAAGCATGTTAAGTGTAGTTTATCATATAAAATCATGCATTCATACATTTTGAAAAATCAAATTAAAATGAAATGTTTTTTATGTCAAATTGTATGCTTTGGCTAAAGTAAGAATATGAGTTGATATTATCACTACTAAATCAAAAATTATTTTCAAAACTTATAAATCAAATTCTATAAATGAATGTATGCTACTTATAAGCATTTATAAGCTTGCATGTCAATATAGCTTAAAATGTGTTATGTTGTTTTCTTCTCATTTCTTAACATTGTTTGTATAGTATTTGCAAAGTATATAGTTCATTTGAAAAGAACATAACACTTGCTTAAATTTATTTCTATGCACTCCCATGTCATGAATTAAGAAGGATTTTCACATTACACATATAAATTATAAACCAAAATCAAACAAACAAACATAAACCTTTTGCATGATTCTTTTTCATTCATTTCTGTTTGTACATGCACATGTATTTAAGAAAAGTGGTATATTAGTCTCGACATCTCAGAATTGCAAGGCTTTAAGTAGTCCTAAGAAGGTCTTGTATCTTATACCCTTGGTGTAGAAAACAATGGCGCCGTACTCACTTATGTCTTTCATACATGTAAATGTGCATTTGATTAATGGATAAAAGAGCCCTTCTTTTCTACTTAACAAAATCATGCATCATGAAACATCCAAATTTCTTAAGCAACATCTCTAGCATTCATCATTAAGGTGTTAAATATTTGCATTAGTATAGATATGCTTAGGATTTATTCATGCATGATACATGTTGGAAAGAAATAAATGGTTGTGTATTTTGTGATAGTAATTCATTTTAATTAATCTTAAAATATCTTTCTTATTGAATAAGTTTATTTAGAGTAAATATAAACTTAGGATTAATTAAAACATATAATAAAATATTCACTAAACAAAAATTATTAATGAATCTACCTTAAAAATTACTTAAGGTAGGGAGAAAAGAAAAGTTCTCTTCTCTTTTTCTCTCTTTACAACACTTAGTAATTGTAGGTTCATTCAAACCAAATCAAATCATCAAATAAAATTAATAAATCAACTAAATCACTTTCTCTAAGTTGAACCCTTTCACACTTAGAAAATTCTAACATTAAAGCCTAGCTAAGACATACCACAAGCCTTAAATGGCACACATTAATTTAAGTCACCATTTCTAGCTCTATGTTAGGTGCATGGTTTGATGCCTATTTTTGTTTTGAGATGATGTTTTAGTTTGGATGTTAGGGTGTATGTGTGTAGATTGAATGATAGGATGATCTTAGTCTAATCATTATCTTCTGCAAGGGATTATGCTTAAGGAGCGCTGTAATAAAAATATAAATGCTTTTTTTATGCAGGTTGCTTATACCCCTAAGCATAATCCAAGATAGACCAAGTGGACTTGGCTACCTATGTGTGGGGTTCTAAGTCAAATTTATTCATATACATGCTTGGGATTGTGTGATTTGTTTAGCTAATCTCTATTTTATAAGTTTTAGTTAGATTTACTTTTCCCATTTTCATGTAATAAGACTATATCTTATGCAACATGTGAAGCCATTAGAGCAACCACATTCCAACTAACCAAAATAAGAAAAGAGAAAGAAGAAAGAAATGAAGAAATGAAGAATGAAGAACCCCATAACATGAATTCCTTTATGATTGATTCATTTGTAATCCAGGTTGTATAAGGGTAGAGCTCGGCTACCCAATTTCTTTTTGGGTTTGTGTGATGGAGCCTGACCACAAAGGCCTTTTATTCTTTTGCACTAGCTTTATAAATTATTTGATGTTTGTTTAGCTTGTGCATTAAGATGTCATTTTTTTTTTAGTTTCTTCCTTACTTTGATGAATGGCCTGTAAGCGATTAGGTTCATAGGGAAAAATAAATTTTCTATCCAATTAATCAACTCAAAACTAAAAATTAACAAATCATAACCTCATCTAAAGCCAAAGTTAAATCAAGATAAAAGATTTAGCAACCCCTTAGCTGGATGTTGTATGTTTCACATCATGCATAAAAAGCATATTGCTTCACTCTTGCTTATGGATGGCTTCCACCTATGCCAGGGAACTTGGCTTGACCTTTGAGAGCCATGGTAGAAACACACCTCCTTCTTGCTATTTTTGGCCCATAATCTAATTTCTCATGCATTAGGCATATGAATCTCATAGCCTGTGTCAAATTAATTATCCAAAAATGGAAATAAAATATAATAAAAATTTATTATTTAAGTTATTCATGCACATGATCTAGTCTCTTGAGTGTGTTTAAGGACTTAGTCTCTTTAAATAAATAACGCTTAGATATCTTGCAAAAGCATATGACTTGCCTACATGTATTTAAAATCGTAGGAGAGTTAGTTGGGTGGCCACCCTTTGTATAAGTCCAACATGGGTGGTTTATCCACTCTTGTGGAGGTAAATCATATACTCATTTTCACCTTAGATTTAGGTCATGCCTTGGCTCTCGCCAAAGCTCCCTAGATTTAGGTTCAAAGGTTACTACCTCCCTTTACGGGCTATAAGCATAAATCCTCACCTCTTAGGCATTTCCATGATCTTGTGTTGTGAAATTGTAAGCCCTAGATTTTTAATAAAAATTCAACTCAAATAAATAATTCTCTTCAAATTTCAAAAATATAAAACCCAACCATAGGATAGTTTGGGATGCTTTGAGTTTCTAGCATCATGAGCATCCCTATTTATATACCTTTGATTTCGATAATAACTCCCTCCTCTTGATCAATCCCATTTGATCTACCAAAAATAAATCAATTGATTGATAGTCTTATCTTTGAAATCTCTGGAGACAATGATCATTTACCATAATCGAGAGTATTCTTAATGAATCTCATTCCTTAGGATGTAATTAACTATGGGAGATTGCCTCCATAGGAAACTTAACGACCCCGATTTAAAAAAAAAATCCTACTTTACTTTTCCATGTAAAGTAGGGGAAGAATCTCTGGTACATTTGAAGACCCATCATCCTTAGGAATCCTTATTAAGGTGATTAGGTCCATTGTAGGATGGTGACTTCTGTCTCTCAAGATAGTACATCATTCCTCAATGTTATACCCGATCATCCTAATAAGAATATTTGCGGATCTATGTGGTGTCCAACACAAAGGAATTTTTATTTTTGCCTTCATTTAATTCATTTAGACGAAGATGAAAATAATTCACCACTGGTTTCCTGCAATCCAGCTCCTTGTCCTTTTCGGCACGCCAAGCTCTCCTTCAAGAGAAAGTCTCTCGATGAGTTCAACATCAATAAGGGATATGTCTTGTCTTATTTGGACCCTTATTGGAATGAACTCATCTTTCGGGCATGCCAATTCTTTGGCAAGTTTGACCAAAGCATCTGCTACTGTGTTCTCTCCTTGAGGGATCTTATAGATGGTGACTTCAAGGATTTGGGCCAAGAGCTTCATGGTATACTCGTGGTAGTGGCGAAGCTTCAGTTTTATAACTTTGTAAGACCCGACAATCTGGTTGATGACCCACTAAAAATCCCTGTAGATGTTGGTGCTCTTGACACACACTGTAATGGCTAACTCCATACCAACAATCAAAGCCTCATACTTAGCTTCATTGTTGGTGTATGGATTGGAGAGATAATATGAGAATCTCATCACATCACATTCTGGAGTTAAGAGAACTATTCCTACATCTACCTTTCATGGAACAGTAAATCATGGTTGTTAACCTCGAAATGTGAAATAAAGCCTCACCATCAAATACATCTCCTAACGGTGATTGTTAATTTCCCCTAAGTTCATGATTTGTTCATCAGGGAGATCATCACTAAGCGAGGAATCAACGGGCAGTGGGTGTGCGGCTAAGAAATCTGCTAGTGCTTATCCTTTTACCACATGAAGGGGTACGAATGTGATGTCAAATTGTGAGAGAATCATGGACCAACGTGGCAAACGTCCTGATAGTGTTGGCTATGTCATGAGATACTGCAGTGGATTAATTCCTAAAATCAAGTTCACCTTATGAGAAAGCATATAGTGTCATAGTTTTTGGGATGCAAGATTAAAGCTAGGCAATATTTCTCAATAGGTGGGTAGTTCACTTCAGTAGGAATTAGATGACAGCTGAGGTAGTAGAGAGAAATCTCCTTCCCTTCATCATTGGCTTAAACCAACAAAGCACCGAGGGATTCATCCAATGCAGCAGTGTAGAAGATGAGTGGTCTGCCCGGGATAGGGGCTGCTAGAACTAGTGGCTTCACTAAATACTGCTTGATATCTTCAAAGGAATGCTATCACTTGTCATCCCACTTGAACTTGACATCCTTTTTGATAAGTGCTAAAAATATCTTGCATCTTTCCGATAGGTTGGAGATAAAACATCTTAGATATGCCAACTGCCCTTGAAAGGATCTGAGTTGAGTTAAAATTTTAGGTGGTGGCATTTCTAAAATAGCTATGATCTTTTCTGGATCTATTTATATTTCCTAATGTCGGACAACAAACCCAAGAAATTTTTCTGAAGTTACTCCGAATGCACACTTCAGGGGATTCATTTTGAGGTTATATTATCTTAATCGTTCCAAAACTACTCTCAAGTCAAAGAGGTGGTCTTCCTTTTCTTTTCTTTTGACTACTAGATCATCAACATAACATTCAACTTGATGATGAATGAGTTTGTTGAAGATCTGAGCCATGGCCAGTTGATATATAGAACCAACATTTTTAAGGCCAAAAGGTATGACCTTATAACAATAGATTTCGATCGGGGTTCAAAAAGCAGTGTTTCTTTCATCCTCGGGGGCCATCTTGATTTAGTTGTAGCAAGATGACCCATCCATGTAGGAGAATACTACATGAGATGAGGCGATGTCCACCATTAATTCTGGTATAAGAAGAGAAAACTCATCCTGAGGACATGACTTATTTAAGTCTCTGAAATCGACGTATATGCGAATTTGGCTATTCTTTTCTTAACTGGCACAACATTGGCTAACCAGGTAGGGTATTTTTTTTTCCTGATGAAATCAACATCGATCATTTTCTTAACTTCAGAAATGACCTATTGTTTGATTTCTAATTGCATGCATCTAGGAGTTTGTTTGATAGGGTTAGCTAGGTCTATTGTTATGGACTTATGTCGAGATAAGGGCATCTCTTCATAGCTCCATGCAAAGCAATCCTTAAACTCAATAGCCTAACTAATTCATTAGTTTCTTCTTCATTCACTAATGAACTGATGTATGTTGGGCGTGGATTTTCTTCTATACCGAGGTTGATTTCTTTAAGCTTGTCAACTGTTGAATGGATTTCCTCTTCAAATTTTGGCTGTGCATCTTTGATTTGGAGATCATCTGGATCATTTGAAGTTTTTAAACACACATCTTCTTAAGAGCTAGTGTGGTTGAAGAACCTATCAGACTCCAGATGATTAGTGACAACTAAACAATAATCATCATCATCGATTGGACTCACTATACCGAATCCTAGTCCTAATCTTGATTATGCATTCCTTCCTCTATTGTTCCACAACTTCTCAAGCACTCTGACCTGTGCTTAGACCATGTATAAGGAATCAAACCCTTCTTTGTAAGATTAAGAACACAAGGTGAATACCAATCAAAAGGTAATTCCATTAATTCTTTATATGAATTATCCTCAAGTCCTACATCAATTTTTGGACTTGAGGATGATGATCCCAATAGGAATCTCTTCAGTGTGACATACATGGAAGATTGAGGGGCTTCCTTAACTACTAAACCTTTAACTTTTTGAGAGGAAAGTGAGGTTAGAGCTAAGGTTCCTAACTGTTCTCTGGTAGTTTCACATAAACTTGATTCGAACACATTCGTGCTTTGCTTGGAGGCCTGGTCTTCGTTACAATCCAGCTCGAGTGTCATCTCCAATGAAACCCACTGAGAGGGGTTTGCTGGTATACTAATCACATTAGACTCATCCTCCAAGCTAGATTTGAAGTCTATGTGAATAGTAAGGGAACTCAACTAACATAACCCCTGGCTGCGCCAACCGTGGGGGTCTTCCACCTCGGAAGTGCCTCTCAGATTCCCCTACCCTCTAGTGGAGGTTGAGTCATCCTACCTATATGTCAATACGATGGAATAAACTGTGGGTGGAATGTGACAACCTCTTCCTTAATATCCTTTTCTCATTCACTTGTATTTTCAATTTTCTTTTGCTTCTTTTTCCTTTTCTTTTGCAATTTGAATTTTGACCAAGTTCATGAGAAAAGGTATTTTGACAAAGATAGTAGGTCACATCTTCATATATCTCAACCTCTCTGACTAAAAATAGATTTTCATCTCCCTTGACACAATATTTAATTCCATTCCTTCTAAACTTGATGCATTGATGAAGGGAGGATGGAATCATCTTATTCTGATGTATCCAAGGCCTACCGAGCAAAGCAATGAATGAAGTATTTGAATTAATAATATAGAACTTGTCTTCAATCTTCCAGTCACCTTTTTCGAAAGGTAACACTATGGAACCTAAAGCCCTCTCGCCTTGTTCATTGAATCCTCTCAACATCATCCAATCTTCTCAGAGTGTGGAGATGTCAATCCTCAAATAAGCAATGGTTTTAAACTCATAATATTCATCGATGTACCTAGATCGATAAGAACCCTAGGAATTCTAAATCTGACCATATCCACTGTAATGTATAGGGGACGGTTGTGCTCCATGTCCCCTAGAAGAAGGTCTTCATATGTGAAAGTGACTCCTTGGGCTTCTCTGGAATAATGTGCCTCCTCTCCAACAACGATCAATTGAGCTAAGCATAACTTTGGATCAAGAAGAGCCTTGATTATTGATTTTCTCATCTCTTTGGATAAGACAAGGGCAACATATGCTTAACTTAGATGACAACTTTCTTAGGTAAGCGAGAACATTATAATCCACTCTGGGCTGATCCTCCACAAGCATATTCATGGGTGGAGCATCCTATGGAGGGGCTTGTTGTTCATTAGAACTAATGACTTATTTTCCTTTATATTGAAGTGCTGCCTTAGGAGGTATAACCTTGCCACTATGGAGGTTGACTTTGGCGATCTCTTGTGGCAAGTTAGTGGAAGATTCTACCTACTGTGCTCACCTAGCCTTCTCCTATAGGACCCTCAGAATCAGATGATTCCAAGTCTATCTCAAGAGGTGAACCCATAGTATTCGGAGAAGGAAAGTCCAACTCTGACTAAGAAAGAGAAAGATCAGAGTTGTTATAATTATTATTTAAACTTGGAGAGTTTTCTAAGAGAGTAGAATTGGATAACCCATTAGAAGTGGCACAGATGTAATTCAAACTAGCATTATTCCTCAATTTCTTAGATTTTGAAGAAGGTGCATAGTAGAAATCTAGTAAAGTAAGAGGGGTGAGGGATTTGATGCCCTCATCCACCGATAGAAGATGTATACTAGAAGAAGAGCTAGTTGAAGTAGAAGTGTTCGCTGAAGTAGTAGCTGCAACAGTGGACTGTAGGATAAGCTCGATCAGTGGTTGCTCTACTTGGCTATCCTAGGCTGGTGTGGGTTGCTGCTGCTGATGCTGAGCTCTCACTTTCCCAAACTTGTCTTTGGCAACTTGCAAACCTTCCTTGATGTTGGAGGTTCTAGATACCTCAGGCACCCGCAAGGAAAGTTTTTTGAATTTTAACACAATCATTTTAGAGGTTCGGGATAAGGAGATATCCCAACCTTCTTTGGTTTTGAGAGGATCGCAAGTATCCCAAAGATCACCCTAATGAAACTGGATGGTTGTTCCACAAGGTATTCCTTTAGGATAACTATGGCACCTATTTTGTAGCTATGCTCAAGTCAGTCCTTGAATGTAAAGCAATCCTCTAAAACATGGCATAGCATGTGATGGTAGGGGCAAAAGTTAAGATCATTGCTCTTGCCCACTTCCTTCAGCCTTCTAGGCTCGGGTAGTTGAAAATCATGTTTCTTTAAGAGGTTCTTAAAGATTGTCCTGATTACCTCCTTCTTCAATGAATAAGGCTTGTTTAGTTTATCCAAAAGAGTGGGTGGATGGTAGCTACCTGGCATTGGGTATGTGTACCACTGCTGCTATGAGTATGGATGAGGAGAAGGCGGTGAAGGTCATGGAGGATATTGTGGTGGCCAGTAGGATGGCCTCGGTGGTGGTAGAGAAGGTGAAAGTGACGGCTGTGGAGCACGAGGTCTCTCATGCTGATCTCTGGCTGGCTACTTCCCCTTGTCCAACACTGTTACTACCCCTGGCTTCTCTCATAAGCATTATATGGCTTTGGCTTTATTGATTGATCCAGAAAAGGTAATTGTTTGGCTTCTCCTTGTAAACTAGCCGCCTTGTTGATTAGCTTCTCAAATGTCTTGATGGTAAAACCTTTGAGCATGAAGGGGACCGGGCCATGAATATTCTTTAGTAAAATTTCAATGACATATTGTCAGACGGCTGTGGTTCATATTTCATACTCAAATTGGGTCATCTGAGAATATAATCAACTAAGGACTCATCAGGGTATTGTTGAGCCACAATGAGATCACCTACAGTCACCCTTTGCTAAGCTCCAACAAACCTCTTAATGAAGAGTTGCTCTAACTTAGCAAAAGTCTTCATTGAACTGTTGGGGAGTTTGATGTACCAATCAAAGGCTATCTCTACTAAACTGTTGATAAAAAGATGAAATAGTAATGCATCGCTACCACTAGCATTGCAACAACTGGCCCTGAAGTGTGCTATGTGTTGTCGTGGTTTCCCGCTGCCATCCAAGCTCTTGAAAGAAGGTGTCATAAACCCTTAGGATACTGGATGGAATCGAATTCCTCTAGGTAGGGTCTACCCTTTGGAACTGATGATCCTCCTCGTGCTTGCATCAACACTTCTCTCACATGCTACTAGCAAGTATTCAAGCCTCTTTCCCATCTTATTTATTTGTTCTTCTTTTTGCTTTAATTATTGAAGGAGGTGTTGGGTTGAGCAGGTTGTATCTTCCTGCTTGGTCACAGCACCTTCCAAACTATGCTAATCATGAAGGAGGGAACCCCTGGTGTCTACCATGAGCACTCCTGCTGAATCCTCCAACAGATCATCTTTATTAGGATAAAAATTGATCTTTTCATCCTCTAGGTTAGACCAAGTGTATCCTAGAATTTCCTTCTTCTCAACCAGATACTGAGCTACAATATCATCAAGAGAACGGTCCAACTGAACATGTACAAAAGATCGAGGCTGATTGGTAATAGGATCACTATCATGAACAGAGAGACATCTAACCTCCCCTGTTGCTGGAGAGCTGATCTTGGGAGGACTACACTCACTGGAGGATAGATGCTCATGGATATCATCTGCCATAGGTGGAGTACTGCTCCTAGGAGGATTTATCGCCATGGGAGTAAGTGAACTGTCTCCTCCTCCCTATACTGGTGTTATCTCCATGCTCTGCTACGGTGGTGGTGGTGATGACACAACTACAATGCTCCGTGGTCACCGTTCCCTCTTCACCACAACTGGGGCAAGAGGTCGAGTAGGAGAGCTCAGCCTCGCCTTAGTTGGAGGTATAGATGGAATGAGATCTCTTGACCATAGCCGAATCACCAGTGGAGCTCTCTTTTCCCCAGATACAACCTTCATGGCTTTTGCTAGAACTGTGGATGATGGAACTTGTACTGAAGATGGTGGACATGGAGTAGAGCGATGTGGTGGAGGCACCACCGGCTCTCTCTATGCAAGAGATCCTCTCCTATGGTGGGTAGTACCTATCAATACAATGTTATCAGTCTGATCAACGGGGTAGTGCGCCGATCGAGAAAATTGATAAGGGTTGAGGTTGCTAATTGCTTGATGTACCTCCACCTCTCTTGGCTAGTAACTTATACTGATACACAGGCCTCCCTGACCCTCTCCTATTTGATGTGCTCCCTGCTTTGTGAGGATGGTGACATAAATCAAATTGAGCCAGGACTCGATCGTCATAAAATCCCAATCGGTGCAAAACTCTAAGGTCATGACCTCCTATCTCGATAGGAGCCTCAAATGTCTGCGGTGAAGGTCAAATTAAAATCCTCCTAATATCTTCCCTCCATGAGGGGGGTGAAACTTGTTCTCATGATATGAGGAGACACTATCCTAGGTAACTCCTCAGGAGACTAGGAAACTACCTCCTTTTGGCACTTGGTGTGATTTGATCTTGCGGCATTGTGATCAGTCCTAGGAGGGGCAACAGAGAACAG
Source organism: Cymbidium sinense (assembly GCA_021442155.1). NCBI lineage: Eukaryota > Viridiplantae > Streptophyta > Magnoliopsida > Asparagales > Orchidaceae > Cymbidium > Cymbidium sinense. The sequence continues at coordinate 104,132 of JAKCPB010001394.1, read as the reverse complement.
ACCCCTTCATAGGTGGGGAGACTATCCCCAAGATAGGGTAGCCTTCCCCTTAGAATGAGCCAACGAGTGGGTCTTGGCAGAGGATAGAGAACCACTTGAGCACACGGCCTTTGGCTAATTCTTGTGGGCCACAACCTTCCTCTTTAGATGAAACTCGATCGAGCATCTCAACAGATGGCACCCTCACCACACTCCTTGTTGTGAGTGTGGTCCCCTCACAAGTGATCCTAGCCACCTCGAAACCTCGACCAAAATGAATGAGGTGGGCGAAGTCAATCTGTGAGAGGCTGGCCCGATCCAAGGCCAAATCCATCCCAAAAGGAAAAATAAACACATACTTCTGAGCTGCCATTTAAATTGAATTGAACTGAACTGAAAGAAACTCACTGAAACTAGGTTGAACTTTTGCAATTTTGGAAAATAAACCCAAAGCAAATTTCTGCTTTAATTTGTTTTTAGAATTTGAACTCACACTCGATAATTTGGATATGTTAAGTGGGGCTCATCGAGTTTGGAGAGAGATTTTGAGTTTAGAATTTGGGAGGGGATTTTTTGAATTTAGAAACCATTTTCAACAAATTTGTGTATGTTGGAAATGGGTTCAAATATTTTGAAGAGATTGATGCTTCCATTGGTTCATATTTGAATTTGATTTTTTTATTATTTTGGGACCCTTCATTTAACAAATTTGAGTATGTTAAAGTAAAGGGTCAATTGATTTTGTTTTGATTTGTGATTTTGGATTTTACACACTTAGCAAATTTGGTTATGCTAGGTGAGGTGTTTGAAAATAATTTTCTTCTTTTACTTGTTATTTGTCAATTATGTGTGAATTTAAAAATGGAATCTTTACTTAGCAAATTTGGGTATGCTAAATGAAGAATCCAAATGTTTTGTTGTTTTTGAAAAGAGGATCTTTACTTAGCAAATTTGAGTATGCCAAATAAAGGATCCAAATGTATTTTGTTTTTGATGATTTTTGAAAAAAAGAATTCTTTACTTAGAAAATTTAGGTATGCTAAATAAAAGAAATCCAAATGTGTTTTGTTTTAATGATTTTGAAAAGAGGATTCTTAGCAAATTTAGGTATACTATAGAAATCCAAATGTGTTTTGTTTTGATTTTTGAAAAGAGGATTCTTTACTTAGCAAATTTAGGTATGCTAAATAAAGGATCCATGTGTGTTTTGATTTTTTTTTATTTTGAAAAGAGGATTCTTAGCAAATTTAGATATGTTAAATAAATCCAAATGTATTTTATTTTGATTTCTAAAAATAGGATTCTTTACTTAGCAAATTTAGGTATGCTAAATAAAGGATCCATGTGTGTTTTGACTTTTGATTTTTAAAAGAGGATTCTTTACTTAGCAAATTTAGGTATGCTAAATAAAGGATCCATGTGTTTTGATTTTTGATGTTTGTTTTAAAAGAGGATCTTCACTTAGCAAATTTGGGTATGCTAAATGAAGAATCCAAATATTTTTTGATGTTTTAATTTTTTTGAAAAGAGGATCCTCACTTAGCAAATTTGGGTATCCTAAATGAAGAATCCAAATGTGTTTTGATATTTTATTTTTAAAAAGAGGATCCTTACTTAGCAAATTTGGATATGCTAAATAAAAGATCCAAATGTGTTTCATGTTTTGATGTTTTAATTTTTGAAAAGAGGATCTTCACTCTGCAAATTTGGGTATGTTAATTGAAGAATTCAAATGTATTTGAATTTTGAAAAGATGATTGTTAATTTTGATTTTTGAAAAGATGATTGTTAATTTTGAAAAGATGATTATTGCTTTTATTTTGAAAATAAAATCTTCATTCAATAAATTGAACGAGGATATTCATTTGTGCTTTTGGAAAATATGATTGTGGATTTTGTTTTTGGAAATGAAATCTTCATCAAAATAAATTGAGTGAAGATGTTCATTTGTGCTTTTTAAAAATATGATATTAGATTTTATTTTTGAAAAGATGATTGTTGATTTTGTTTGAAAATGAAATCTTCATTCAAAAATTGAATGAGGATGTTCATTTGTGCTTTGGAAAATGATTGTTGATTTTGATTTTTTGAAAAGATGATTGTTGATTTGTTTTGAAAATGAAACTTTTTTCAATAAATTGAGGATGTTCATTTGTGCTTTTTGAAAAGAATGATTGTTGATTTTGATTTTCGAAAGGATGATTATTGATTTTGTTTTGAAAATAAAATCTTCATTCAATAAATTGAATGAGGATGTTCATTTGTGCTTTTGGAAAATAATGATTATTGATTTTGAATTTGAAAAGATGATTATTAATTTTGTTTTGAAAATGAAATCTTCATTCAATAAATTGAATGAGGATATTCATTTATGATTTTGGAAAATATGATTTTTGATTTTGATTTTGAAAATGAAATCTTCATCAAATAAATTGAGTGAAGATGTTCATTTATGCTTTTTGAAAAGATGATACATGAAATAATCATGAAGATTATTAGATGAAGTTGAAATATTTTATTATGTACATTTTGGAAAAGTGATTTTTTTGTTTGGAAATTGTTTTTTATAAAGGATTTATTTTTATTTATTTTGGAATGAACCTTACCTTACCATGGAAATGGTAAGGAGTCTTTAGTTATTTCTTTTTTATTAAATTTTTATTTTCACCTATTGGGGAACATAGGGGTTTTAAGACCTACATGGGTGAGGTCCTAAAACCTAAAGGATGTTGGCTAGCTTAGCTTAAGGATGAAATAAACTATGTGCCAATGGAAAGGAAATATAATCTCAAACTTATACAAAGTACAAATCCACTATAGATACTTAGAGACAATGATCATTTACCAAAGATTTAAAGAGGAACCTTCCCCAGCGGAGTCACCAGAAAAATCTATGCTAGAATTTTTTTTATTCTTATGTTTATCTAAAAATGAATTAAATGAAGACAAAAATAAAAATCTAGTTTTTGGACACCATGTAGATCCGCATATGTTCTTATTAGGGTGATCGAATACGACATTGAGGAATGATGTACTATCTCACGAGATAGAAGTCACCATCCTACAATGGACCTAATCACCTTAATAAGGAATCCTAAGGACAATGGGTCTGCAGATGTACCAGAGATTCTCCCCCTACTTTACATAGAAAAGAGCAGGGTTTATTTTAAACTAGGTTCATTAAGTTTCTTATGGAGGCAAGCCCCCATAGTAAATTACATCTTAAGGAATGAGATTTCTTAAGAATACTCTCGATTAAGGTAAATGATCATTGTCTCCAAAGATTTCAAAGATAGGACTATCAATCAATTGGTTTATTTTTGGAAGATCAAGTGGGATTGATCAAGAGGAGGGAGTTATTATCGAAACCAAAGGGAGATAAGTAGGGGATGCTTATGATACTATGATGCCTAGTAAGCATCCCAAGCTATCCTATGGTTGGGCTTTATATTTTTGAATTTGAAGAGAATTATTTATTTGAGTTGATTTTTTACTAGAAATCTAGGACTTACAATTCCATGATGCAATATCATAAAAATACGTAAGAGGTGAGAATTTATGCTTGTAGCCCAAGGAAACAACCTCAGAACTTAAATCTATAGAGCTTTGGTGAAGGCCAAGGCATGACCTAAATCTATGGTGAAAATGGGTATTTGGTTTACCTCCACAAGAGAGGATAAACCACCCGATTGTTGGACTTACAACCTGGGTGGTGCCAACTAACTCCTTATGATTTTAAATACATGTAGGCAAGTCATATGCTTTTGCAAGATAGCTAGGTTATTATTTATTTAGAAAGAGACTAAATCCTTAAACACACTCCCTAAGAGACTAGATCATGTAGGACATGATTAATGACTTAAATATAATGCAACTTTTTGTTAAGTTTTATTTTCATTTTTGGATAATTTATTTGACATAGGCTATGGGATTCATATGCCTAATGCATGAGAAATAAGATTATGGGCCAAAATCAGCATGAAGGAGGTGTGTTCCCACCATGGCTCTCAAAGGTCAAGCCAAGTTCCCTGGAAAAGATGGAAGCCCTCCATAAGCAAGAGTGAAGCAAGATGCTTTTTTTATGCATAATGTGAAACATACAACATCCAGCTAAGGGGTTGCAAAATCTTTTATCTTGATTTATAACTTAGGCTTTATGTGAGGTTATGAGTTATTAATTTTTAATTTTAAGTTGATTAATTGGATATAAAATTTATTTTTTATGAGAGCCTAATCGCATCCAAGCCATTCATCAAAGCAAGAAAGAAACTAGAAAAAATATGTCATCTTGATACACAAGCTAAACAAACATCAAACAATTTATAAAGCTAGTGCAAAAGATTAAAAGGTTGTTATGGTCGGGCTCCACTACACAAACCCAAAAATAAATTAGGTAGCTGAGCTCTACCTTTATACAATACGGATTACAAATGAATTAATTACAATCAAAAAGGAATTCATGTAATGGGGGTCTTCATTCTTCATTTCTCTTTCTTCATTTCTTCTTTTCTTTCTTCTTTCTTCTTTCTTCTTTCTTCTTTCTTCTTTTTTTTTGGTTGGGATGTGGTTGCTCCAAAGGCTTCACATGGTGCATAAGACATAGTCTTATGATCATTCTTCATCCTAATCTGCCATAACATTCATTCCAAATCTTAATTGCAAAATTATACAAAAATGAGAAAAGTAAATCTAACTAAAACCTGTAAAGCAGAGATTAGCTAAACAAACCACACAATCCCAAGCATGTATATGAATAAATTGGACTTAGCCCCCCACACATGGGTAACCAAGTCCACCTGGCCTATTTTGGATTATGCTTAGGGGTATAAACAACCTGCACAACAAAAGCATTTATTATTTTATTACAACGCCCCTTAAGCACAATCCTTTGCAAAAGATAATGATTAGAATAAAATAATCCTATCATCCAGTCTACACACATACACCTTAACTTCAAGACTAAAACATCACATCATAAAACAAAATCAAGCATCAAATCATGCACTGCCCTAACATAGAGCTAAAAATGGTGACATAGCTTAATATGTGTGTCATTTAAGGCTTGTGTGATATATCTTAACTAGGCTTTTAAGGTTAAAGTTTTCTAAGTATGAGAGGTTTCAACTAAGAGGGTGGTTTTATTTAAGTGATTTAGTTGATTTGTTAATTTTATTTGTTGATTTATTTTGGTTTGAATGAACCTACACTTAATTATTAAGTGTTGTAAAGAGAGGAAAAGAAAAGAGAACTTCTCTTTCCTCCCTACCTTAAGTAATTTTTAAGGTAGATTTATTAGTGATTTCTCTTTAGTGAATATTTTATTATGTGTTTTAATTAATCCTAAGTTTAGATTTGCTCTAAATAAACCTATTCAATAAGAAAGGCATTTTAAGATTAATTAAAGTGAATTACTATCACAAAATACAAACACCCATTTATTTCTTTCCAACATGTATACCATGCATATGAATGATTCCTAAGCATATTTATACATGCAATGTAAATATTTAGCACACCTTTATGATGAATGCTAAGGGATGTTGCTTAAGAAATTTGGATGTTTCATGATGCATGATTTTGTTAAGAAAATAAAGGATTCTTTTATCCATTAATCAAATGCACATTTACAAGTATGAAAGACATAAGTGAGTACGGTGCCATAATTTTCTACACCAAGGGTATAAGGTACAAAACCTTCTTAGGGTTAATTAAAGTCTCACAACCCCGGGATGTCCAGACTAATATACCACTTTTCCTAAATACATGTGCATGTACAAAAAGAAATAAATGGAGAAAGAGTCATGCAAAAGGTTTATGTTTATTTGTTTGATTTTGTTATGCAATTTACATGTGTAGATGTGAAGATACTTTTTAAGTTATAACATATAAGTGGATAGGAATGGAATTAAGCAAGTGTTGTGTTCTTTTCAAATGAACTATACACTTTGCAAATCTATGCAAATCTATGTTAAGAAAGAGAAGAAGTTCACATAACACATTTTATATTGTAATCACATGCAAGCTTATAAATATTTATAAGTAGCATACCTTCATTTATAATCTTTGATTTATAGGTTTTGAAAATAATTTTTTGATTAGTGATAATAGCCATTCATATTCTTACTTTAGCCAAAACATGCAATTTGACATAAAGGAAACATTTCATTTATTTTGATTTTTCAAAGGTATGAATGCATGATTTCATATGATAAATCACATTTAAAATGCTTGGAAAGAAATAAAGTGATGTAAGCATATGAATTCATTCACCTAATTAATTCTAAAGACAATCTTATGGAATAAGATCATTTAAAGTCAATCAAAATTATTTAAAGAAATTTTGTTTTAATTTTGAGGTTGATTTGATTTTAGGAAATGTGAAGAGGTTTGTTGGTCCTAATCCATCTCTCACATATGTGAATCAATTTATTTTAATTTTAGAACCATTAGACTGATTTTATGTTTTGTTTAGGTTAAGATGTAGATTAAGTCCATTAATAATCCCTTACCTACACCACCATAACATAATTAACCCAACAATTATGAGCCAATATATGATATGCAACCACATGGAATTTAAATCAGCAATGCTCCTAAGAAAGAAAGGGGTCTAATGCAATTGGCTCACAATCATTGATTAATTAAGCTAAAGTGTTTAATTAAGCACTTTCATAACCTTCTCACACATATGTGTTGGATATGATTTCCTTGAAAGGCACTTAGGTTATTGAACACCTAAGTATCTACCCAAGATTGAGATTGATTAAGTGATTAAGTTTCTGGATTAATTTTTGATTTTGAGTTTGGTTAATTAAGCTATTTAATGAAATGATTAAATTATTAATCAATTTGAAATTAATTAAGTTTTCATTCAAATGATATAGACATTGGGGAAAAGATTTGGAAAAGGCATCCTAATCTCATTCCCTGAGTCTATCCACTGTTTCAAGATGATTAATAAGCTTAATTAAAGATTCATCACCATTTCATAGATTAATTAATCATTTAATTAATTAAGGGAGTGATTAGAGATGAAACAAGCAATTACCTAAATTAATCCAATAATAATTTCTAAGAAAATTATGGGAGGCAGAGGTCATCCCACTAATTAACCCTAGGGAGTTTGGAATTAATTATTAAAATAATTAAGAAGTAATTAACGTAATTACATCTCAATAAAACTCAAATTGAGAAAATGTCACTATTAAAAATCAATTAAACATAATTTTATATTATTCCCCTTTAAATTATCTTTAAAATAAAGTTGAGTTTGCATTTTTTGGATTTTTCTACATTTAATTATGAATTTTTAAAGTTTCTATAATTAATAGGTCATTAAATAACCTAATTATATAACTAATCCCGTCGGCACCACATGGCTGCGACACGCTTTCCATTACGATGGATTGATTTTATATCAATAGATGTCGTGACGGCTGCGCTTTCAGCTTTCTCCAGATCGATAAAGGTGGATGGATTATTAAACCGTGGTTTCAAAGGATTAAATCATTATCTAAAGCATTTAATCGGGACCATCCATCCAAAACATGCGGGATGGATCAATGATTCATCCACGCCTCTGAGAGGCGAAGGCGATCTCCATGGCTTGATCCGAGCTCACATAAGCTTGGATTGGGTAGGGATTCAACCCACACCATCAAGAAGTAAGGAGAAGCATATCCAATGGTGAAAATGCAATGAGATTACACTTCCCTTCACAAAGGAGCAAAGATTTTCAATGGGAGCTCGGTTTTGAAGCATACCTCACGAGGATCCAACACTTCCATTGAGGTAGCCGTAGAGAAGCCCTTGAAGGTTTGAAGGCTTGAGATGAAGTGGATCTTCCAATTGGCCAAGCTCCCCTTCAATGGCTTGTGGCTTTGGTCGAACTCCTCCTTCCCGTGGCTTGGATGCTTGGGAAATGATTTGGGTGAGCTCGATTAGGTCCCTTGATGGTGCTTGCAAGAGGAATTTGGATTTGGAGGGTGAGTGAGTTTGAGTTTTGTTTTCTCCCCATTTAAGCTTGAGTAAAATCAAGAAGGAGAAAAATGGAGATAGCTTGGAAATGCTTGGGAGAGCTTGGGGAGCTTCCTCTGGGTTCCTAGGGCTTAATCGAGTGCAAGTGTGCTGAATTGGAATGGAATGAGGGGGGAGTATATCTCCTTGACTTGAATCGGATGATCATGAGCCTTCTTGCCATTTTGATCAAATTGATCTCATGGAATGGGTTGTTCAGGTTGTTAAGAGTCCCATGTGGTTCAGGTTTGGCAGAGGAGTGGGAGTATGGAGGTGTGCATGGGTTAAAATGGATGTGGGAGGTGATCCATGTGGAGAATTGTGAGTGGGGTGGTCAATTTTAGCTTTGGGTTGGGTTTGGCTGACCCAAATCCATTAAGTCATGTGCACCACCCTCCTTGGTGTCTAAATGGACCACTAAGAGGATGCCAAGTGGTCTTGAGTTAGAATATGATCAAATTCCAAGTGAATTTGATCAACCTTGACCTAGGGTAAAATGGTTATTTGGCTTTGATTTTGATTTGGACATATTTGGAATGATTGAAAAATGGGTTATGCCAATTTTTAATGAATTTGATTTGATATGATTTGGCTCATGTTGACCCATTTAGGTCAAAATGGGTCAACTTGGTCAAGTTGACAATTGATGGGTCAAACCAAGGTTGGGTCAAGTTTATATGACCATTTGTAGTTTGGTATCATTGGTTTTGGTTCATTTGAGTTCACTTAGGTCAAATGGGTCAAGTTGACCAATTTGACCCATTTGATTAATTAGGTTGGGTCATGGGTTGGTTTAGGTTTGGTTGGTCATTTGAAATATTTTGCAAGCTTTGTTTCAATCAATTTTGGTTTGATTTGATTTTGGCTTGATTTGACCTTTTAGGTCAAGTTGGGTTCATAATTGATTGTAGGTTGGGTCTAGTTATTGGTGAGCTTTGGTCAAGTTCAACAAGTGATTTAGAATGAATTTGACCCAATGGTTGCAATCAATTTGGCTTAGATCAAGATTTGACACATTTTGACTTTTTTAGGTCAACTTGGGTCAAGTAAGTGGGCTAGGTTTGGCTCAAAAGATGACTTGGTCAAGTCCAATCATTGATCATGAATTAGTTTTGATCAATGGTTTCAATCAATTTGAACTATGGTAGATTTTGGCTAGTTTGGGTTTCATTTGGGTTAAATGTTGACTTGGTTTGACCCCATTTGAGTGATTGATCATCTTATGATGATTGTTGCTCACAATGTGAGGCTTAGACGGGCTTACTTCAATCCAATTTGGGTAGGATTAGAATTTGGCTCAAAAAGGTGTTTTAGGTCACTTTGGGTCAAGTGAGCTTAAGTGGGTCAATTGACTTGATCAAGGCTTGATTCAAGTTTGGTTGAACTCACATATGGACTTATGATTGAAATATAAATCCATTTGCAAGTGATTTGGAGTCAAATGGGTTTTGATTCATTTAACAATTTCAAGTTCAAAGGATGAACATGGGTTTGATTTGGGTTTGAGTTTTGAATTTAGTTTTGGTTATTTGAATTTATATTTCATTTATATTTGTGAATATAAATGAGAATATAAATGAGTTATTAGAATATCTCTTAAGTTTGAAGTGATTTGAGCTAAGTTCATAAGATGAAATCAAAGTGACTTCGGAAATTTTTAGATTTGTACTTGACTTTTGGATTTGGTTTTGGTTACTTGAATTTATATTTTATTTATATTTGTGAATATAAATGAGAATATAAATAGGTTATGAGAAAATCTTTTGAGTTTGAATTTGATTTGGATGATTTGAGAAAAGTCATTTAAGTTGGAATCTGATTTGAATTTAAAGTTAGTTTGGATTTGGAGTTTGACTTGAAAGAAGGAAGTAAGGATTTGGTTCAAGCTATAGGGTAGACAAGTTTTCCTAACATCCCTAAGGTATGACCTATTCCTATGGCTAACTCTTAAGTCTCTAGTTAGGTTAAGTGTTCTAATCACTAGAAGTGCCTTAAGACTAAGGAACTCTTAGTGTCTTAGAGGAGTCTTATGTCTAAGATGGAGAGATTGAGAGCTCAATCTAAAAATGTATTATAAGAGTTTCGACTAAGTGAAATATCTGAGAAGCTAATTATGTAAATGATAGATCGATCATTTGTTGCTAAAGTTGATAGAATCTAAAGTTCTCAAATATATTTGATTCAATCTTAACTTGATGGTTGTTGAGCTGATTTCAACCGAAGGGAATACTTCCATCAAAATGTGATTCGAATTTCAAATCAAATTAACTTAAATCAAATATCAATCTAAAAATTGATCAAATAAAATTTAATCATTAAAAGTTTAAAGCTAAAACCCAATCTACCTTCCGTAATAATTTATCGAGGTGACAAATTAGAAAAACTCTTGCTCATAAAGGAGCCAATGTCAAATCAAGTGTTCTACTATGTTCACTCTCAATCAATCTCATGCTAGTAAGGACATGGCCTGTGTCCTCTGGTGGCTTGGTAGTAACCTCCATGATGATGCGATTAAGGAGTTCTCTGTTGGTTTGGCAAGTAAGGCTCCATTATATTACGATCCTAATCTTAGCCCGTATGCTCCCCAATGGCTTTGCCCTTTGAGTTGTGAATCATAGTACACTTGATAGGGAAAAAACCCTCTGTCAGTTAAGGTAGACTTAAGCCTGTCTCCTTAAACAAATACCACCTTTAGAAGGTTCTTAGATGACATAACCCATGTGTTTTGATAAGGATCCTTCTTGTTGGGTCAACTACCTCCTCTGACTAAGTAGACTAGGGACCACAACAACCCGGGATGATGGAATTATGTGATCTAGATCGGGCACATCATCATTCCCCCAACCATTCGATTTAAGCTAAAATGGTGAATTTCATAAATAATAATTTTTAAACTCCACTTGCTACTACTATACGCTACGCATTAAGAGACCTAATGACTAGCCTTAATCAAAAGTTATCTTGCACTTATTGAGAGGGTAATTAAACTCTTATAGGAAACACACTAGATCTAAAGTCCTCACCAAATGAGGATAAAATCTCTGGGTAGTTTCTTATCTATTATCTCATTTGCCTTCTGAAAATTGCACCGACACACTTAAATCACTCTCTTCAATTCATTTGTCGAGAGGTCAGTGGAAAATTTTCAAAGCCCACACATATGCAAGGACTTGAACCCAAGATCTCTTGATTGAAAGCCAAAACTCTCAACCATTAAACAAATTATTAGGCTAAGATGTCTTACAAAAAAACTTTAGATATTTATATTATAAGATCTATATCTCATTTATATCTAATTGGAGTAAATGTTTTATTCCTTTTTTAAAACTAGAATTTTGTCATCTTCATGTGAAGACCATGTGGCTGATAAAAAAAAAAAGGATCTTTTAGCCATCCTTCTTCGACATGCCATGCTTTATTTATTATACATGTTTACTCATGTCATTAATATAATATAAAAGTATAAAAAATAATAAACAAATCTAAAGGGGAGAACAGTTCAACTAGATTAATCCTAAGATTTTTGTTCATAATGAGCCAGAGCATAATTTTTTTTTCTACCACATAAAAAATAAGAAAATCTAAAACTTCAACAGGGTGGGCTTTTTTTATTTTTTCATATCCTCAAGCAATTTCTCCTACCTTCTCTCTTGCAAGGCTCTTCAATCTTTCTCTCCCTCTTCCAGAGCATTCTCCAACAAGCAGCGCTCTTTCTCTCACAAAAAAATCTCAACTCTTCTCATTCTCTCTTCATCCACTTCTTGAGCAACCCTATCTTTCACCTCCATATGATGCCAATCGAGCCTCCAATACATCCACCACCTTCTTTTTTCATTAACCTTGTCATTGAAAGGCATCTATTTCTCCACTCTCTCTTCTCTCTTCACTATTTCTCTATTTGATAGCCACTTACCCAATAATTTCTCCTCCTTTTTTTTTCCACATCCTCTCTCTCTCTCTCTCTCTCTCTCTCTCTATTCCTCTCACTATCTTTAAAACTCACCATGCTTTCATCAGTGAACCACTCTTGGTTGTAAACCCATTGCTACCTTGTCAATTCTAGCTTCTTTCCAAGTTGCTCAACTATCACTTCCCCTTTCTTCTCTTATTATACCAAACCTTACTTAGATTAAAGTAAAATAAAGGAGAATCGAGTATAAGTTTTTGTTATTTTGTTGTTGCTTAGCATAAGCAGTCAAATCTTGTTTAAATGTATATCTATGATGCAAAAGTGGCTTGATTATCAGTTAAGTAATCGCTCATATCATTTTGACATGATGGGAAAAGCTTGTATGCTATACATCTTTATGCAGGTGCTAAAAACCCTATGCACATTTTTTAATTATGATGGGTTTGAAGATTTATGTCATTGTGTCACTCGACATTGCTCATGCACATCTTTTAGATGTGTATAATCATACTCAAAATAGTATGACAATGTCAGAATATTGTCAAAATTTCACCAAAATTTAAACTTTCTATAAGACTTAAATAAAACAAAATAAAACTATTAACGAGCTTTAATTTGATAATTAAGTTGAAAATAAACTAGAACTTGAAATTATTAAAACTTGAAATAAAAAAGGGGAGATTGAAAATTTAAAAATACTAGCTAAAAAAAAGAGGGAAAGAGAACTTACTAAAGATTTGAAAGAACTTAGAAATTTCTCCCAAGTGGAAAGCAGAACTTCTTTGCTTTAGAACTTTCACAACACTTTATAGGGCTGAATAGACTTGAATGGAAATGAGTTGAACAACATGTCTATTTATAAACAGAGAAAGATGTTTTGTAGGGCCTACTTAAGTAAAAGAGATCATATACATATGAATTTTGTTGTTAAGATAAAGTCAAAATTTGAAATGACATTTATCATAAGCATCTAATATGGACATTTTTTTAAGAAAAGAAGAAATAAAGTTTAATTGGATACCTAATTTGCACAATCATCACCGAATTTGTAATACATGCTGACAAGCGGACATAAGGCGTTAGGCTTAAAATGAAATATTACATGCAGTACGAGACATATTCTTGCAAGCACTATTATGGGCTCTAAAAATTAGCCATCGACCTATCACAATTGAAGAGAGTATGATTTAAAGTATCAGTGTAATTTTTTGAAGTCAGATGGAATAATAAATAAGACACTACCCAGAGATTTCACCCTCATTTGGTGAGAACTTTAGATCTGGTTCTAGGTTTCTTATAGGCATAAGCCCTTATAGTTAATTACCCCTCCCAATAAGTGAGAGAGAACTTTTGATTAAGGCTAGTGGTTAGATCGCTTAATGCGTAGCATATAGTAGTAGCATGCGGAGTTTTGAAATTATGGGATTTAGAATTTATGAAATTCATCATCATTAGCTTAAAGTAGATGGTTGGAGGAATGATGATGTGCCCAATCTAGATCTCATGGTTCCGTCATCTCGGGCTATCATGGTCCCTAGTTTACTTAGTTAAAGGAGGTAATCGCCATCCGGATAGAATGATCCTTATCAGCAACACATGGGTTATGTCGTCCATAAATCCTTGTAGACGGGTGTTGTTTGTCTAAGGAGACAGGCTTAAGTCTACCTTAGTTGATAGAAGGCTTTTTATCCTATCAGGTGTACCTTATGATTCACAACTCAAAGGCGAGGTGAGCATCTGAAGCTACGATCGTGTTGTAATATAATGGATCCATTTGGCAAACCACCATCGAGGACTCAAGTTTGTCGCATCATATGTGGAGCCTACTGGCCAAGCCATGCAATTAGAGAACACGGACCACATCCTTACTAGCATGAGATTGATTGAGAGTGAATATAATAGAACACTTGATTTGGCATTAGATCCTTTGTGAGCTAGAGTTTATTTAATTTATCACTTTCAACAAACAGTTGCGGAATGTTGATTGAATAGAGTTTGCTTTAAGCTTTTAGATATTGAATTTCATTTAAATATTTTTAGATTGATACTTAATTTGAGTTAATTTGATTTAAAATTAGAATCATATTTTGATGGAAATATCCCCTCTGATTGAAATCTTCATTCAACATGTTTCGAGGTAGATATATTATTTGATCATTTAATTATTATTTTAGATCTTGTCAACTCTATTAGTTTAATAATAGAGGATCAGATCTACTGTCATATAACAAAATTAACTTCTCATATATTTTTATAAGTTAAAATTTTATTAATGATTAGATTTTTATGTTTTGTTAACCCAGACCTAGTCTTAAGACTGAACCAGGAAGCAACCCACACAGCATCCTCTGACATTAAGTTTAAGCATTCAACATAGTGTTGGGACCCATGTGAGTATTTAATAATTCAAATAATTTTATTTATAAATCATGAGATTAATTTTATATTTTCATTTAATTCCAACTTAGCATGCGTAGTCTTTTCAGACATTAAAATTTGTACTCTAAATCTCTATATTCAAACACATGCACGTATTTATAACTTAGATAATTTTATCTAAATAATGAAATTATTGATTATGAAAATCATAGTTAGAATAAAATTCCTTTTATAATAATTAGATTTTTAGATTTTGTTAACGGACTGGTCCTAAGACCAAAGAAGCAACCCATGCGACATCCTTAATCTAAACATTCAAAGATAGTGTGGGCTCATGCGGGTGTTTAATAATTCAAATAATGTTATGTTTAATTATGAGATTAATTTATATTTTTATTTAATTTCAACTTAGCTTGCGCAGCCTTTTCCGACATTAAAATTTTCACTTTAAATCTCTATGTCCGAACACATGCAGGCATTTATAGCTTACATAATTTCATATAATTAATGAAATCATTGACTTTGAAAATCATAATTAGAATGAAATTTCTTAGTTTTTGGATTAAAAGAAAGTTCCTTCGTTCGTTCAACATTTAATTTAGTGCTTCTTACATTGAAAGCGGTAGATCAATGGCATTTCTTTAAGTTTTCAAATAACGCCTTTTACCCACTTGCACTTGAGTGTTGCGGGTTCAGTGGCAATTTGATTTAAGTTGTAATTTAAAATATTGCTCGTATTTAGCTTGCTTATTGAATTTTTCAACTCTCAAATATCATTTGGTTTGCAATAGTTAAAGAACTTTCAGAACTTTATCAATTCATCACTTTTAGCTTTTATTCTAGCCCAGAAGAGCTAATCTTATATAAGTGAACATCGAGTTCATCACAAATCTGATTCAAATTGTATGAATTATTTTTTGATTCACTCAATGTATCATATAGTGTAACTTGAGTGACTATTGAAAGACTTTATATATGCTCACTGAAGAATTGGTTAGCCACTTTATAAGTCATTTCATGAATTTCATTTGGATTTCATTAATTTTGAAGATAAGCAATAGATATATCACAAGTGCTTCAAATTCAACTTTAAATGCAAGCTCCAAATGATCTTTTAAAGCCTACATTCATGGTTGCTCATGAGTTGCTTAATTGAACTTATGCTTGTAAGAAAGCTATCAAATTACTTACAAACTTTTATTTTCAATTTGGAATTGAACATTTGAATTTACCACCAATCATTTGTCATTTAGTATTCAATTAAAATTCTTACTTCGTTTGATATTAAATATGATTCGTTCACGTATAAAGACTTCAGATCCAATATGAATTTATCCTCAACTTCAGATCAAGTTTCATATTTATTTAGTAACTAGACTTCAAATTTATCTTAAGTCTCTTATGAGTTTCAGTTCATGTAAATCAAAGGAATTCAAATTTATTTCAAGTTTTATAGGTTCACTTGAGTTTGATCCCTATTTTCTTATTTGAAATATGATTTTCAATTTTATTTGTACTCAAGTCTCTTTCAAATTCATTTCAAGTTTATTTCTATTTAATTTTCAATTCATTTCTTCAGGACTTATATTTCATATTTAACATAATGTTAAATTATTTTTTTTGTTAAGTCCCAAAAATTTGATAAAATTTCAGTGACACTTAGGTATTCGGCTTCATCCCCATTAGGCTACATCTTCATATTTTGGCTTACTCGATATGCCCTAATGAGTGTAACGAGCGGTGTCTTGCAACACCATAGTCATCTTTCAATATTGTTATACTCTAATGAGTATAACGAGACCTTCAATCCCCTGCATGTAGGAAACATATATAATTTTCATATATTTAAGCCTCCTCTTTTTTTTCTAAGCCCCAAATTTTGATAAAATTTTGGCTGCATTTCGACAGTATTCCGGCGTCGGGGGCTGCATCTAACAGTTTTAGGCCTACTCAATACGCCCTAATGAGCATAGCGAGCGGTGTTTTGTGACACCACAGCCGTCTCTTTGCACCCACTATGCCCTAATGGGCATTAGCGGGGTCTTGAAACCTGCATAAGAAAGCACAAGCACATATTCCATATACATTTACATATCCACAATCAGCACCCTCAATAAACTCTGGCATCTAAACTAAACCCAGAGGAAGGGAAGGAATGGGAAAATGCCGGAGGCTGGGTTTCATTTACTTCTGGCAATGACATATTCGAGTTTTCTCTTTGGCTGGTTCCATCTATCTCAATTCACCTAACTTCCTTACAAAGTTCCTTGGAATCTTCAAAAGCATTGTGATAGGTGAATTTTTCTACATGATTCAAATTCCATCTGTGTGGCCTATGTTTACTTTGAGAGAGTTTTGGAGGAAAATCATTATTTTATGTATCTTCAGAAAAACCATGGAGATTTCTGTTGTAGTTTTTGCTCTCAAATTTTCTCAACTTGGCAAACCCAACCTTCAAACCATTATAAGCAGCTTTTGGTGGCTTAGACTTTGAAATTTCATCATCATAAACTTTGGATGGATGAAATATTGATGCTTGGTTGGGGGGATTTCTCTAATTGTCTTAAAGAATGGCCACTCCCAACCATTTGTAAGAGATCCTGCTTCTTTCCTTGCTTTGCAAGGCCAAGTTGACCAAGGACATCTTTAAGCTCCTTTATTCTAAAGTACACCCACTTGTCCTTACAACTGATGGCCAAATCCATCACTCCAATGACCAAAGCCGTTGCAGCTGTCTTGATTGACGAAAGAACAAATCCAGCCAGAAAAGGAGCCACTGGTTCTGTCTACGCTACGAGCGAGCGGGATCAGTTTCTCCTTGTGGTTGGGAGGAGTTTTGAATCAAATGAGCGGGAGAGGTTGATTATGGTTGAAAGAATTAGGAGGGAACGGTTGAGAGCAAGAGGCTTCAAATCTATGTGTGAGGAGCCGAACGAGAGTGTGGGAGGCCGATCGAGCGGGTTTTAAGCTTTATTTTAAACTTTATGTTAATTAATATATGTATATTAATTAAGCATCTAATCAACCTTAATTTAAATTTTACGATGAAGAAATCATATGATTAATATATATATATATATATATATATATATATATATATATATATATATATATATATATATATATATATATATATATATATATATATATATATATATATCAATCTTAAGTTATTCCAATGCTACAAATGCCAAGCGTTTCACCATCTAAGCCGTTTGGTTTGAGTCAATCAATCTAGATTTCGCCTTAAAATGTGTGTTGCCGCTTCCAATCGCTTGACATTCATACAGACTTGTCCAAAATGAGTGCGAACAGTCTCATTTGATAGATTTCAATGTTTCAAAGCTAATAGTGCAATCAATTTTATGAACGGAGGTCGTTTGGACATCGTCACATCTTCCCAACTTTGATATGCTCATCAGCACATTGATAGCTCGATCGCTTGCTCGGTTACTCATTAGATTGTGTAATATTTATATTTTGATCGATTTCAATGTTCTAAATGTGTTGGTAAAGTCTGTTCATCAATCAGAGGTCATTTGGGCATTGTCTTAGCCTCTAGACTCCGATATGCGCATCGACACATTGACAGCTCGATCGCTTGATTAGTTGCTTGAGAGATTATGCAATATTTATATTATGACCAATTTTGATGTTCTGAATGCGATGGTAAAGTCTGTTCATCGATTGGAGGTCATTTGGGTATCGTCGCAGCCTCCCGACTCTGATATGCATGTCGGCACATTGACAGCTCGATCACTTGATCGGTTGCTCGTTAGATTGTGCAACATTTATATTCTGATCTATTTCAATATTTTGAATGCGATGACAAAGTTTGTTCATCAATCGGAGGTCATTTTAACTGATTTTGGTGATGTTTGGTGCATCTCAGCTCCGACTTGCGAGCTATTATATCAAAAGTCCGTCGAATTTGGATTTTGAGCTTGACTCAACTGATGTATCACACATGGAGGTCAACAACTGTGTCTTAAAATTGATGTGAATACTTAAGAAAAATGAATCCATTGCATGGATTTTGAAGCGATGTTACACTTAATTTAAGTGATTTGAAATACGTGCAAGCCCTCAAATAAAATCAAATGCTTACACTGTTCATAAAGCAACTCTGTATTCAATCTTATTAAATCTATTTGCATATGAGTATTTTAAGAGATTAATAATTCTTTATGATTCATGTAAGCATTTAAAATGAACAACCCGCATGAGCCCTGACACAATACTGAACGTATGAATTTAGTGTTTGAGGATGCTGTGTAGGTTGATTCCTAGTTGGGTCTGCAGATTGAGTTTGGGTTAACAAAATTTAATGATGTTGTTATAACTTTTTCCACTTAAGAAAATCTCTGAAAAGTTAATTTTGTCATATGATCGTAGACTGACTATCTCCTATCTTCCCCAATGATGATTATGTTGATTGTAAAAGACAATTGGATGTGAATATTATTATCTTAATTTTTAACGTATTTATGTTAAATCGCCTCAAATCCAAATTCATAAATACATGTCATAGACCTGACCCTCTGTTAACAAATAGGCAGAGTTGACAAGGTTACCTCTATAATAATTGTGTTAAATGAAGATTTCAATCAAAGGGGATACTACAATCAAAATGTGTTTAAATTTTCAAATCAAATCTGTTAACAAATAGGCAGAGTTGACAAGGTTACATCTATACTAATTGTATTAAATGAAGATTTCAATCAAAGTGGATACTACAATCAAAATGTGTTTAAATTTTCAAATCAAATTAGTATAAACTAAATATCAATCTAAGTGAAATTTTTGATGAATTATTAAGCTCAAAATAATTAAATGAAATCCATATTTAAAAAATTTAAAGCTAAAATTCATCCACCTATCCACAACTGCTTTTTGTGAGGTATAAATTAAAAAAAACTGTAGCTTATAAAAGAGCAATGTCAAATCAAGTACATTACTTTATTCATACTCAAATAATCTTATATCAATAAGGACATGACCCGTATCATCTATCCGCGTGATTTGACTAGTAGGTTACACATATGATTCGGTTATAACTATAGTCCTCTAATCAGGTGATCTGCCACCTAATGACACTATTATAATACAATCATGACTGTAGCTTATATATTCCACAATAACTCTGCCCCTTTGAGTAGTAAATCATGGGGTGCACTTAATAGAGCACAAAGCTCTATGTTAGCTAAGGTGGACTTAAAGTTGTCTTCTTAGACAAACACTATCTAGATCTACAAGGTCTCCTTGGATGATGCAACTTATGGTTGCTCATAAGAATCCTTCGATCAGGTTGAGTCGATTACCTCCTCTGACTAAGTAGACTAGGTATCACAATAGCCCAAGATAACGAAACCATGAGATTTTGATGGAGCACGTCATCATTCCCTCCCTCCCTCCAGCATATGTTTTATATTAAATGACAAATTTCATAAATTTAAACTCTACTCACTGGTATTATACGCTAAGCAATTATTGACTTA
This sequence comes from Cymbidium sinense, assembly GCA_021442155.1. Taxonomy (NCBI): domain Eukaryota; kingdom Viridiplantae; phylum Streptophyta; class Magnoliopsida; order Asparagales; family Orchidaceae; genus Cymbidium; species Cymbidium sinense. Next base: position 84,350 of record JAKCPB010001394.1, on the reverse strand, counting down.
TCAACCAGCCTTAATCGAAAGTTCTCTCTTAGTATTGGGATAGGTAATTAACTATAGGTGCTTGCACCTATAGGAAACCTAAAATAAGATCTAAAGTTCTCACAAAATGAGGGTGAAATCTCTAGGTATTGTCTTATCTATTATTTTATCTGCCTTCTGAAAATTTGACCGACATTAAGTAAACTCTCTTCATAGAGGGGTTGGTTGCAAATTTTTTAGAGCCCACATTATTATCATTTTTATTTCCATTAGCTGTTACCATAATTATTTAATTCAAAGCATTAGCGCACATATTAGTATATTATGCTCTACAGTATATATAGTTCACTAACTCCATTTTTCTTTAAGACAATCAACAAATCCATAAGTGACTTCAAGACTAAAGAATATCTATCCTGCAGCACTAAGTGCATTTAAAATTATTAATTTTTTTATCACATTCGATACATACGAAAATCCAATCATTGACATAATTATAGTATGATGCGCCCTCAATTTCATAATGTCGGAGCCTCTAACCTTAAATAAATATTTATTTCCTAAATAATAACTACCAATAAAATGGTTTAATTAAAACTGTAATTAGTAAATTAGGAATTTAAAAAAATTAAAATAATAGTCACCAAGCTGACATTGGTTGTAATTTTGATTTTAAAAAAAAAATTAAACACAACAGTGGTTTTTTGGCCATATCAGGCTTATCTGGTGTCGGATTTTCTTCAGGTTGGAAATATAAAAAAAAAAATCTACAACTTTATGTTGAGAACTTTCAATGAATCTCACTGCAATTTTTAATGTATGAATACATACTTACAAAAAATAAAGATATTGCGGTAGCCCCATTTTAATCGAGCTATCCGGTGTTAGATTTTAACGTTCTTGGTATCGTTGGAAAGGTAATGAAAAGTAATACAACTTTATAGTGACAACTTTTGATAAATCTTACCCGGGTAGTCGCAGTTTTTGTAAATATATAAATATTTAAGTTGCAAAAAATAAAGATATTGCGGCAGTCCCCATTTTTTGGCCGTATCGGCCTCATCCGGGGGGCTAGTCACAAATAAAAATCCAAACCATTTCTCTAAGATAATTATAGAAGTGTAATATCCAAGTCACCAATTGATGTGCTCTTTAAATTAACTTTCCCTAAAAATTTCATTTCATAAAATGGTTCTTGAAGTTATAAAACCAAATATATGCGCTATAATAATGTGTAATCAATATTTGTAGAATAAGAATGCTAATCTCTTTAGAAGACAACATAAGCCATTGCAAATCATGGAAAAAAATATAAACATCACATTTAAAATGAGATCTCACACATTTCTATGGAAATCAAACTAAATAACTTCATCATACCAACTAAACTCATATAAATTAAGATCTAACACATATTTCTCATTTAGGGTTAGAAATATCTAAATCGGCGGAAAAAACCAAGAAAATGCGTGCGAGCTTCTCCTTTTCCTACGAATGCTCTCGGCGACGTGGCGGTGGACAAACTACGCAGCGATGTAACGAACGCACGAAGCAGAGATCGACGAAATCGAAGAAAACCGAGAGCTCGGCTCGATTTGGCCCTAAATTATTAAGATCGCCTGGCCAACGGGCGACGCTAACAGCCATACGCCGGACCGGGACGGCCTATTTTTAATTTTTTTTAAATACCTAATTTGCTAATTATAATTTTAATTAAGCCTAATTTGAAAATTAAGCCCCAATAAAACTTGGCTTGTATGTGAAAATCACATCTAAACTTGAATACTGGTGATTAAAAGCAAGTTGAGTATAAAATTCATTGCTCTTTATAGTTGTCTTTAGTTACTAAAAGAGAATCACTAATTTTATAATTAGAAAATTCTATAATAATATATATCAGTCGGCATATTCTTTTTGTGATCTTCATCTTTTTTTTATCTGTCTTCTTTAAAACAAAATAATTCTTTTCTATTTGCTATCTTTTCTTACGATAGAAGCAAGTAGTTTTTTTTTTTTGAACTTGTTATGAGATATATTATTGTCATGAACCTTCTTTTATAAGATCTCCCTTTAGATTGTAATAAACTTTTAGTTGATTTATTATTTCCCTTGAGCTTAAAAATAATCTCTTTTGAAAAAAAAGTGAATTCTTGAAATCCTCTAAACTTATTTTCTCACAATCGTAAATATTTATTAGAGGTAGTTAAAGAGCAAAATATTATAATATGATCTTCATTATCAACAATCATTGCAATATTTCTCAATTCTTGAATAAAAAAATTAAAATCATTGTGATTTAATAGGCATACCTCCTTTCATGCAAAATAAATAGAGTATCTACAAAGTTATGGGAGTTTTTATTTTTATATAAAAACTATAATTTGAGCCATAAGCCCTTTGCACTTTTTTCTTAGAAGATATGTTAAACACAACTGAATTATTGAGGGAGCCTTCTACTATTTTATCTTCTTCACTCATAGGCGTCTTACTACATCCTAGTATTCTTTATGTTATTCAGCTAAGGAAACTTATATAATCATCAAATGATCGACTAAAATTTAGAAAGAGTACAAAAAAGATTATAAGTCATATAAAGTTAAAATTATGGATAAAGATATTGTTTTATCTAATTAAGAGATTGCAATCACTTGTTGAGAAGATGAATACTGAAATCATAGAAGATATTGTTGGTGTAATTACTCTCTTCCCCTTACTTGTAAGAGTTTAAATAAGAATTATTCTTTTATTAAAATCGAAAATAACAACACTTAATTTTTCCTTCAAGAAGTTGAAGAATTCACAAGCAATCTTATAAAATCAAGTGTGAATAAATCTAACATTAGTAAGTACCAATCTTTAAAAACAATTAAGATCAAGACTTATCTAAAACAGTCAATGAAATCTTGACTTCACACCTAATAAAATACAAATGATGAAAATGTTTTATCGTGGGGTTTGACTAGTAGGAGTGGTCTTTTTAATTTGTATTGCAATTTAAGAGAGGCAAATGAGTAAAATAAAACCATCATATATTTTAAAACACAAACAAAATATAAGGCATATATTTACTACACAATCTTTTTTTAATACAGTTGTTTATGCAAATAAAAGCATATGGAATTATCAACGCAAATTTTTTTTCAAGATCTCATTAAATTGTGCAAGACATTTTAGCCTAATGATTGAGAATTTTGATTTTCAATTAAAAGGTATTGAGTTTAAGTTCTGATATTGTGTGTGAGTAAGATGATTAAATTCAAAATATCAAAAAAAATCCCATTAAATTTTATATGTAATATATTTAGTCTTATAAAATCCAACGGCCCAACATACAGTTTAATAAAAACCAACTAACCAACCTGAAGTAAACATTTGGAACATAAATGTAACTATTAGAAAGTCACAATAATAGACATGAAATACATAAATAGAAAACAAAGTGCAAAATAGAAAATACAAGTACGTGGCCCTCAAACAGTAACACACACTCGTTAAACACATCATACCAACGCGAGTCTGTGCTAATATTTAACATTGCAAGCTTCTTGCCATTATTCAGTATTACAAAGTGCTAGCACGGTCTTAGTGGCTGTGACTCCCAGGAAGTTTCTCCTTGATCTTCTGCATTATCCCTTTCTTCCCATGCGTCTGCGCCGCTGCAGGCACTCCCTGGTCATAATGCTGCTGCGGGTTATGATCATACTTATGACCTCCAGGTAACTTTTCCTTAATTTTGTCTTTTATTCCTTTATTCTTCTTCCTCCTTCCCCCCAATTCATCGTCCTCCGAAGAGTTCGAACTCGAGCTTCCAGACCGCCTCAGCACCCCAGGCGCCAGTCTATCGCCATGAAGTTGATTGCTTCCGGTCCCGTGCTCGCCGTAGCCGCCAGTGTGGTGGTCGTCATGACCGGCGGTGCCGTGGTGATCGCCGTAACTACCGGTGTTGCAGTGCTGATCGCCGTAACCACCGATGTTGTGGTCAACATGGTCGGTGTTGCAGTGGTGATCGCGTAACCACCGATGTTGTGGTCAACATGGCCGGCGGTGCCGTGCTGATGGATGGGATTGCTGTACACGTCCGTGGACATCACCTGGTTGCCTGATGGATCCATCTCGGTCAGTTATGTACTTTCGATTTAGTTCTCTTATAGCCCGTTTGGGTTGTTTCTTTTTCCTGTTGTGTCGAATGAGGAAATCGGGAGGGAGTTTTATAAGAGGAGGAGACGGTGGAGGCGAAGACATGTAAGCTTGCATTGTGGGCTGGTTGGGAGCTGACCGACATGGCTGGATGGATACGACGCGTGAATGGGCGACGCGTGTGGAAATAGGGGAATGGGCGATCGTCGCGGTGGCACGTTTCCAGAACACGTAGGAGTGAGTAGAACTACCGGCGTGCCTTTGGATAGATGCTGGAGAGCTGGTTATTGACTTCGAGTACCACCTATCATATATTAATCCTGTTGGCCTTTTCATCCATTCAGATTATTATTTCCTCAATAATGATATATCATAATTTTTTTTTCTTTTGCTGATTAGTGCAATTTAGTCATAAATACTAATACATTAGTGGTTAGGGCTTGCTTTCAGCTCGTGGCTCTTTGTTGGAGAATATTTCTACTAACTCTTTCAATACTCATTCACAACGTGAACTAATACTATTGATCCATCCATTTTAATGGCCTTATGTCTTTGTCTTCTTTCATGGACTCAATTTAACAAAACTCATGTGTTAATAATTCCAAAATGTGATGAAGCTAATTAAAAGTTTTTTCAACTCTAAATAGTAGTGGTCCAAATGGAGAGAACTTGATATCCATTACTTCTCTTACTAACATATCCTTGATCAATTGAATGGTTTGGTTCTTATTGACAGGTTCTTTTTCCTTAATGGAACAAAGAAAGGATGATAAAATTGAGCAACTTGTTGAATCTAAATTATTAAACCTATTTGATTCACTTTTTTTTTTTGTATTATTATGACTCAACAACATTGCTCTAGCACAAAGCACTCTTGTTTAAGATAAAGCTCATTTTTAAGATTTTTATTCAAATTGGAGAAGGTGTTCCAGAAACTGAGATGGGAATAACTTGACACCAAATAGAAAAGCCTGCTAATATTTTGCAATGGATAGAATTTTTTTAGGTGGGTGTAAATGTTCTGAAAATTTATGCACATTCTTCATTTCTTATTTGACCTTTAAACCATTACATTGGATACCAGCTATGGAAATTTATTTCTTAGATGAAACCAATGGTTAGCAGCTTGTTAACTTTATTCGTAATGGATGCCATCATGTCTATTGATTGTTTTATATTCTTTTGATACATTACAATATGAAGCCCATGTCAAGCAATGTCGAGCTTGATGCCTAGCATCTTAGAGGTGGCTCTTATGTGAAAACATCAATATTAATTCTAAGCATGTTTACTAGATCAATAAGATCATTACTTTTGCATGTATTGCTAATGCTGGAAGTGTAATTAGAGATGTTATCTTGGTCGGTACTTTAACAACTCTACGTTATCCTGATTGTCCTTATATTTTCTTTGAACTAGGTTTTAGTATATTCTAGTTATTTAAGTAACTCCTAAGGCTATCAAGTCCCTTCATTTTGAATCCAAAACATCTGATGCGGGGAACATGAAGTAGGAAGTATGATCATTTGAAAGTTATTTAACAATGATCGTCAAACATGGCATTGTAAGATGAAGGAGCCAGAAGTTTCATGGAGCCCTCTATTATGGTGTCAAGGAACTTGTCATCCCTCATAGTTTTGAGACTCTCTATAATATGCACCCTATTTAACCATTTTAATTAAGTGGCAAGACTTAAGGCCAACCTTCCTTCTAATTAGTTCAATTATTTGTTATGAGGGCGAGTGGCAACTTGGTGAGGAACTAATTTTGCTGATCCTCCTCCAAGAGCTTCTCTCCTTAGTTTTGTGTTAGTGATTGTTGCGATGCATGTATTCCTTTGACCTATTAGGATTGTTTTTAGGGAATAGAGATGGAGCGGGCCATCCAAAGTACTCCTAAATGGCTTCAAAAATTTTATAATTCTCATGATTGAATTACTTTGGTAGTGTTAGGCAGAGTGATCTATGTGAAATATATACAAGCCTCCTGATGATCACTACTTATTTATAGGCCTGGTGGCATGATTGTATATGATAAAACTTTTTCATAAGAGAGATGAGCACATGGAAGATAAAAAGGTGTAAAGTTGTGGAAAAAATAATTTGAATGTAACATAAATTTTTTGATATCTTGGTTGATTGCCCAATATAAGCAAGCATATTTAGGCAATCTTCTCCATTTGATCGTCAAAACAGAGCAATAAGCAATGACAGCCTACTTAGGTAAGCTGCATACGATCTAGTTGATTGTAGTGCTGCCATGATTTGATCATCATTGTGCCTGCATTGAGTACTCTTCACAGAACAAGTTGTGTTCCTTCTCATATTTTACTATAATAAATTCAAGTTGAAATCAAGTATCCACGCATATTGACATATGATGCCTATATTATTATGACTATTTTGATGGCCTCTATTGAAGCACTCCTATAAATGGGTTTCTACCAAATAATTCTCCTATCAAATCTTAAGAGAATGAATCATCATCAACTTTCATGAACCATGAAACCTATATGGGGAATTCTAATGAGAAAGGAATTTATGCCTCCCATACTTGGGTTATTTTCAAGCAAAACCATTAGGCTTGGTTTCCTCATGGGGAATCACCACTAGCATTGCTGTGGTTATCGCATCTGGAGCTCTAGGATGGCATGAAGGGCCAATAGTGTGTGTAGTGGTGGTAAATTAAAATACTTGGCTTTTCAGACCACTAATCGTCAAATGGCATGAAAAAAATAAAATTTTGAAATAAGGACCTACCTGTTTTTTCGGTGAGAATCGGCTAGGAGTGATCGCACATGCTATGCTTATCTTTGTAGGATAAAAAATAATTATATTATATCAAGAATTCCTGAAGGACAAGTGACCAATAAAAAAATCCATCATTTGAGGAAACAAAAAAATATTTGTCATATATTTAGTATTCAAAGGTATTGTAGTTTAAATAAAGTATATTTATTTGATCATATGTTTTATATTTTTTTGTTAGTATAAAAAGATCAGGAATCATCAACACATTTTTTTTCAAAATACTAATTGGTGAATGGTGACATATGTAAACAGACTTCAAAAATTCTCTACAACTTTAAAAAAGCCTACAAACCAACCAACCTAAACTAAATGTTTGAAACATACATCTTATTATTTAAGAAGGCCACAAATCGAACGCCCTTATAATCTTAAAGCTTAGACAATAATAATCACAATCAAGAAGCACGTCAATGTAGTAGAAAATAAAGTACAAAATAGAAAATACAAATACAAACGTAGCCTACAAGCAATAGTGACACGCACACTAAACAGATCACTGACTACACAAGCTTACATTAATTAACACCGCAAGAGCTACATGCAGAGGAGCTAGCATAGTCTGATCAGTTTCCGTGACTCCCTGGGAGTTTCTCCTTAATCTTCTTCTCCATTATCCCCTTCTTCTCATGGGTCTGCTCTCCTGCAGCTACTCACTGTCCATAAGGCTTCCGCAGATTCTGAACATCCTTATGACCTCTAGGCAACTTTTCATTGATTTTGTCGTTTATCCCTTTATTCTTCTTCCTCCTTCCCCCCAATCCATCGTCCTTCGAAGAGCTCGAGCTCGAGCTTCCAGACCACCTCAGCACCCCCGGCGTCAGTCCATCGACGTGGAGTTGATGTCTTTTGGTCCCGTGCTCGGCGTAGCCGCCGGTGTGCTGGTCAAGATGGCCTCCAATGCTGTAACTGGACGGTGCATTGATAGCGCCGTTTAGGTTACCCCGGGCCCGACCCGAGCCGTCCCGTGCAGGAGGAGAAATATAGTTCGTATGGGCGGGAGAAATTTAAAAGAAATATATATATATATTTCAGTGCATAATATATTTTTTTTTCAGATAAACAAAGCTCAGAGAGAAACAGAAAATCTCATTTAAGATTTCTAAGAACCGCAGATGAACTAATTCTAAGCTATACTGATATTACTAATTCAATTTAGCAATTTACGAATTAAAAAAAATATATCCAGAATTTTTCAGACGTCCAATTTTTACATTATTGTTTATATTTTTGAAATTATTTTATTTAACGATATTTTCTATACTCTAGAATTCTTGCAAAGAGTGACTGCTTTGTTTTAAAAATTATTTTCAGATGTATCTCAGACTCTCATGCAGAACAATGTACCCCATTTTGTCTTCTTTTTTCGATTTTTGACCCTATTTGATATATATATGAATATACGATTACATATCGCTTTGTTTAGATCGTTTGGTTGATTTTACTTAATTTGCATCCCAGATTCTCTACGAGAATACATATTATTTTTTTTTCAATTTCACGATTTTTTTACTGCTTCGGTATAATGTTTTATTACATTCCATTAAATAATTTTGGAGTGATTGATTTTTTAGGGTGTTTTCATCGTACTCTATACTCTCGTGAGTACATATTATCAATTTTGGATTTTTTGATCTGTTTGGAGAATATGTTTATTACATTGAAGCATTTGGAGCTTTGGTTGATTTTTATGGTAGATTTGCATCTGTGCTCTCTGTACTCTCATGACAGTACAAATTATTTTTTCATTTTTTGTCAGCTTTTTGGCCTTTTGGAGAGAATATGTTTATTACATTCCATTAAAAATAATTTGGAGGATGATTGGTTGGTTTTTAAAGGTGTTTTGCATTTGTACTCTATGTACTCTCATGAGATGATTATTTTCAATTTCTTTCGATTTTTTGGCTTTTTGGAGAGAATAAGTTTATCATTTCATTTAAAGCAATTTGGAGACTAATTATTAATTTTATGAGTGTTTGTTTTACTCTCATTCTCATGACTACCATTATTTTTTTTAATTTATGAAGGGGACAAACACTCAGCTAAGAAGTGGGGTTATACTCTATAAATACATCACCATTGCTTTGTTGTATTCTTGTCTCAGGAGGACTGCTCTTAATAGGTATATGTTGATCAACATTGAACAACCTATGGGAGGATCCCGGAACTACATCCATATCCTCACCCTTCTACCCGATGATGTTGCGGTGGAGCTAATTTATCGTAACTCTTGTATTTGCGGTGGTGACTCACTAGAGTCTTGGGTCACCATTCCATCTTCTTTGTAGCTGAGGTGGGAGGTCAAATAGGAGAGATCGACCTCACCTCAATGAGTGGAGTAGGTGGAGTGGTATCCTTGGGTGCTTCTGGATCTTGGTTGGAATGGGGGATGCCACGAGTTGGATAGGCGATGAGAGCGGTGTGGAGGTAGCACCCGGCGCCTCAGTGGACCTACTCTTCCCCATGTGTAGCAGGTAGGGAGATGATGTCAAATGATCGAGGGTGACGATCGGAAAATTCATCACGAGGTGTTGCACAGCAAACCTCCCTCGCTCCCTCCTACTTTTCTGAGTTGATTCCTGAGCCTCCAAGGCTCTCTCGCTCTAGATCTGACTTTTAACTCTCCTAAGGATAGCTATCCAGATCTGTCTGGGACTCAGCGTCAGTTCGACCTTGAAAAGGCGTCGAACCCCATGCTTCTCTCAATGTCTTGAAAAAATCGGTGATGGGTGGTGTATCCTCTTGTAGTCCCTCTCCATCCGAGGTTGAGAGGGTAGAACCTACCACTCAAATGTGGAGAGGTCTCACAACATCCCTCTTTCAGGAAAAATCCATCTCTCTCTGCCCTCTTGTGATGTCACTTGACCTTGTGGTTCTTATTGCGGCACTGTGTATGTGTAGGTATGGTAGAGCGAGAGCTAGGAACCACCTCGAAAGTGGAAGAGACTATCTCAGAAACTAAGACAGTCTTCCCCTTTGGGGTGTCCAAGAGGGTAGCCACTTCTGGCGTCTTGACCCGACCTTGAGTTGGAGCAACTGGCACAGAAATTGATACTAGTGGGGTAGCAGGAACAATAATGACTTTCCTCTGTAGTGGAGGAAACTCAGAATCCGATGGCATATTGAATTGGATAAGCGGTGTTTGCCCACCTCCTCCCTTGCTTTGGCGGTTGTCCTCGTGAAATCCCCTCAAACCATGGCCAAAATAGATGACCTTGGTGGAGCCATAGTGAAGACTAGCCATCTAGGCTAAGTTTGACCATGGGAAACATGAACTTGTTGGGAGCCATGGATGATGTACTAACTGAGGACTGAAAGAATTAACTGCACTGAAATCTGCATTGTGGAAATATAGATGAGTAAGACACTTTTCTTGATATTCATCTTCAATCATTGATCTCAAGATTTGATTAAGAGTTTGAACCCACGAACAATCTTAAGGATGTTAAGTGGGGTTCATTGAAATTTTGGAGAGATTTTAGATATTGAGGAGAGTCTTTGATATTCGAGTAAGATTTATAACCCATACTTAATCGATTTAGGTAGGTTATGTGGGGTTCTAAAATTTGAGGAGAGATTTTCTTGGAGGTATTTGTGTTTTGTGCGTCCTGTTTGAAAATATTGATAGTTTGAAAGACCTCTACTTAGCAAATTTGGATATGCTAAGAAGAGGATGTGATTGTGTGTTTGAAATATTTTTTACCTTGTGAAGAGGCCTTCAGAGTGAACGTAAGGAGTTGATCCAATTATTGCTTAACAAGGCTTCGTCTACACTAGATAAAGCTTTCCCAATCGTTTGAGCCATTGGTCTTGAGCTCCAGTAAAGTATCCTTCCAAAATTGATCCTTAGGCAAAAATAGATTGGAGTCTTTTGAAGAAAACTTGCATCTTGTGTGATCTTGACCATTAGATCCCCCCCCCCCCGATCGATGTTGTGAAGGTGTGGGATCCTTTTGGAGTTGATCTGAGCTCGGGTAGTTCGGATCAAGTGAGTAATGGCGAACGGACTTAATTCTCCCTCCCTTGAGTGATGTTAGATCATGCACCATCTATTCCACGTGATCAGAATGGACAATCATGATTAGATCTGCTAGATCGATCTGATTTAATCCTATTAAGCTATGAGATTAATCATAGCCATCCGATCTTAGATCAGATGATGATGAAGAAAATGTGTATAAGTTTTAATTAGCCAATCCCATGGTGTCACGTGGAATGTGTGCCATATCAGTGCGCCACATGGCCCCAATAGGATTATGCTTTAATTAGGCTTAATTAATCATTTTTAGTGGCTGAAACTTCTAAAAAATCATAGAGAAATAAATAAATACTCATTTTAAAGGAATTCTATTAAAATGATCTTAACTAATTTTGAATAGTAATTACGATTTAATTACAAAATTAATTAGCTTAATTACTCTCATAATTACTTGAGCAATTAAAAATTTTGAGGATTAATTTAATCGGATGACCTCTACCTCCCATAATTTTCTTGGGATTTATTGCTCACTTAATTAGAAAAAATGATTAATTAAATCTTAACTACTATTTTAAGTTAATTAATGATTAATTAATCCCATGAATAGTAACAAATTGGTTAATTAAGTTTATTAATCATTGTTCAACAGTAAGTGAACTAAGGAATAGGGTTGGGACCACTTCCCTAAGTTCATTTCAGCCTTTTTTTTAAAATGAAATTAATTAAGATTTAAGTAATTAATTAAATTACTTTATCAAATTAAAATAATCATCATACCTTAATTAATTAAATCATGGGGTAGATTTTTAGGTGTTTAATAACCTAAAAGAGTTTAATGAAATTATGGTTAGTCCACATGTGTGGGAAAACCATAAGAGTAATTAATTAAGTCCCTTAATCTAAATGCATATTATGCATGAGCCAATTGCATTAGGCCCTTTTTATTTCTTAGGATCATTGCAAGTTTATTTTTCATGCATATCATGTTGGCTTATAATTACTTAGTTAATTACTGTAAGGTGACATAGGTAAGGGTAATTAATTTATCTAATTAAGGGTTCAACTTAATTAACTAATAAAATCAACTTAATTACATTTCCTTAAATTAAATCAAATCACTAATGTGGGAATGGGTTTAAAACAACAAGTAATGATTTCTCTTCTCCTCTTTAAATCAAATAAAATCTAAAACTTAATTAATAAAGAAGCTTTGGTTTCCTTTAAATAATCTTATTTAATTTGATTGTCCTTAAAAACTAGTTTGGTTGAATGAATCACATGCTTATATTTGATTGCCTCTTTCCAATCATGTTAAATTTGGTATGTCATTTGAATTCATGCATCCATCTTTTCAAAAAAGTAAAATAAAATGGATTTTCTTTATGTAAACTTGCATGTGTTGATTTAATTTAATATATGCGTGGCTATTATCACTATTAAATCCAAATGTACTTTTCAAAAGCTTTTAAATAAATAATAATATGTGTTATGATGCTAAATATAAATACATAAGAAATTCATGTACTTTTAGCTTAAGTGTATGAATGTTGAGTTCTCTTTCCTCTATTCATGTGTTGATTTATATAAGATTAAATGGTAATGGGTAAATAGTCTAGACATCTGGGGAACATGAGGCTTTAACTAGCCCCAAAGAGGTCATTTGATTACCTCACTTCACTAGTTTAACAACGGTATGCACCCATTTGATTTCATTCTTATGTATTTCAACATTAGAATTTGGATAGAGCTTTAATCCATATATATAAATCATTCAATCAAACAAAATATACAATCTTTGCATGATTTTGTTTCCCACGTTTATGTATACATCCATGTGTGTCTAAGAAAAGCAAGTATATAGTCTAGACATCTCGAGAATACAAGGCTTTAGTTAGCCCCAAGGAGGTCATTTGATTACCTCACTTCTTCAGTTTAACAATGAAACGTACTTGCCTATATATTTGTACATGTATATGTATATGCGATTAGTGAATGAAAATCCCATTTTACATTAAAATTGCATGCATTCATAATTGACAAAGAGGTTGAATTAGCCATATGATTTAAAGCTTACTTCCTATTTTCATGTATACAAATTTACATATGTTTAAATGCAAATGGGTATATAGTCTTGACATCCCGAGAATATGAAGCTTTTAGCTCCAAGGAGGTCATTTGATTACCTCACTTCCCTGATTTAACAAAGGCACATGCCTATTTAATTTCATTCTTATGTCCTTTTTGTATAAGAATTTGGATAAAGTTTTAAATTAATATGTTTAAATAATTCAATCAAACACAATATAAATTCTAAACATACACATACATTCATCATTTAAGTGTTTTAAAATATGTTGCAATTATAGATACACTTATGATTAAATCATATGCATGTTATATGTGATGGAAAAGAATGGTTTAATATATGTTATGTGGTAGTAATTAAATTAAATTAATCTTAAGATGCCTTTCATTTTGAATAGGATTATTTAAAGTGAACCTAAACTTAGGATTAATTAAATCATTTAATAAGTCATTCACTAAAGAGAACTAAATCAAATTAATAACATTAGAAAGTGACTTAAGGTTGGGATGAAAGAGGCAATCCTAGTTTCATCTCTTTATAACACTTAGTTGCTAAGTGTAATCAAATGAAACAAAAGAAAACACAAATTAAATTTCTCAAATCAATTAAACTACTTCAAGTGAAATCAACCTTTAATGTTAAATTGAATTTTTCTACACTTAGAAAATACAACACTAATGCTTAACAAGACTTACCACACAAGCCTTAATACACACATTAGAATTAAGTCACCACTTCTAGCTCTAAGTTAGGATGGTGTATGATATGATGTTTGTTTGGTTTTATGATTTATTATTTTAGATTGGATGTTAGGGTGTATGCTTCATAGACTGGATGATCGACCAATATTAGCCTAATCATGTTTTCTACAGGGGATTATGCTTAAGGGATGCTTAAAAATAAATGTGAATGCTCTTTTTACTGGATGCTTAATTCCTTAAGCATAATCCAAGTAGGGACAGGTGGGCTAAATTACCCATGGGTGCTAAATGTAAATTATAAACACAACTACTTAGGATTATATGTATATTTAGCTAACATCTATTTTATGGGTGTAGTTAGATTTTCTTTTCCCACATAAATGTAATTTTTTCAATAGGAATTAGGATTAGTGCTATGGGGATTAGAGCGGCGGGAGGCTTTGTCACAGGGGTTATATGCCTTTGAAGCAAGCCCCATCTAATTCAAAGAAGGAACCAAATCATAAATGGAGATATGAAGAAAGAAGACCCCCATAGCATTTAATACAATTATAATTATTCTATCATATTATAGGTTGTATAAGGGTAGAACTCGGCTACCCATCTTTTCTCTCTTTGGGTTGTATGGCGGTACCCGACCGCACCGTCCTTTTATTCTTTTACGATAATTTATATAATTGTTTGAAGTTATGTTTACATTGTGCATTAGGATGACATGCTTTTCATTATTTCTTAAATGATTGATGCTTTAATGTGTGGCTTGGATATAGGCTCTTAGGATAAAAATAACTTTTATACCCAACTAATCACTTAAAACTAAATTTTAAACAACTCATAACCTCATCATAAAGCCTAAGACATAAATAAGATAATTAAAAGATTTAACAACCCCTTAGCTGTATGGTTGTATATTTCACATCATGCATGCATATTCTTTCTCTCTTGAACATGAAGGATCTCCATCCTTGCATGATAAAGGAATGCTTGACCTGTGAGGGCATCCCTTGTGGTGTAGAACACCTTCTTCTAGCTGATTTGACCCATAACCTATTTCATCATGCATTTTGGCATAAGAAATCCTAAAGCCTCTATGAAAATGATCTGTCTAAAATGAAATAAAATTTGAAAAGATTTTGCATCTATGGATTAAGTCATATGCTCATACCACTCATGTTTTAGTCTCTTAGGGAGTGCATTTAGGACTTTAGCCTCTTTCTAATTAAATAAACACCCTAGCTATCTTCCAAATCATAAGACCAGACTACATAGTTTTAAAATCATAGGTGGAGTTAGTTGGCAGCCACTCCAAGAGATTATAAGTCCAGAAGTCAGACAATTTATTCTCTCTTATGGAGGTAAACCTTTATATCCATCTATCGCTTATATTTAGGTCGTGCTTTAGCTCATACTAAAGCTCCTCGATTTAGGATCCGAGGTAGCTATTTACTTACTGGCATAAATCCTCACCAGGCATTCCCACAACCTTATGTTGTTGGATTATAAGCCTTAGTAATCTAATTAAATTTTTAACTCAAAACATATAAATCTTCTCAACTTCAAAATTATAAAAAACCAAAGGATAGATAGAAATACTCACTATGCTTCCTAGTATCATGAGCATTTCTATTTCATTTTATTCCAAAATAAGTCTTCTCCTTGAAGTTTCCCAATTGATTTTCCAAATACAACCAATCTTTTTATAGTCTAACCTTGAAATCTTTGGAGATGATAATTGCCTACTTTAGTCGAGAGTATTCTTAGAAAATTTCATTTCTTAAGATGTAATTAACAATGGAGGCTTGCCTCCACAGAGAACTTAAGAACCTGGATTAATATAAACTTTGATTTATTCATCCATGTAATATAGGGGAAAATCTCTTATACATTTGAAGACCCATCATGCCTTAAGAGTCATTATTATATAATTAAGTCCATTGTAGGGTGATGCCTTTATCTATCGAGATAATATATTATACCTCAATGTTGTACATCACCTCAAAAGTATTCTCTATGCATGGTGTCCCCCCACCCATACATCTAAAAATAAACACCACAAGGCCTTCTCACCTTGTTCTTTGAATCCTCTCAACATCATCTTTTTTTTTGGAGTTTGGAGATGTTGATCCTCAAGTAGGCAACGGTTCTTAGACTCATAATGTTAGTCAATACCTAGAACCTAGATATCACCAACATCCACTGTAATGTAAAGAAGAAGTTGTACTCAATGTTTAGTAGTAAGTCTTCATCATTGAATGTAATTCCTAAGATGTCCTTCGAGTGGCATGCCTCCTCTTTAGTAGTCTGAAATAAGCATATCTCTAGATCATTAAGGCCTTGAGATTCCCTCATCTCTTTGGATAAGACAAGGGCATCGTATATGCTTAACTTAGGTAGAAACTTTCTAAGACGAGCTAGGACATTGTAATCAACTCTAGCTTGGTCCTCCACAAGCAATAAACCCATTTAGGATCTAAACCCATTAAATCCCTCATGAATCCTCCTCCATGATTCCATCCAACTTCATTTAATTATCTCCATCACAAGCATTCAACTCCCACCCCATCCATGGCATTCAATGGAGTTGATCATATGGCAAAAGAGGACTTTGGAGCAAAAATCCAAAGTCCTCAATCAATGCATCATCCATCCCAACCACCCTAAGCAAAATGATAACACTTTGGAGCAAAAAATTCTTCCAAAGCTTCCTCTTGCATCTAGAGCTCAGGATCTTCAGAAAACCATCCCTGAAGTAATCTTCAAAAAAAACTTCGTAAGACTAGATTTCTTACTTTTTTCAATTTTCTTACGATTTTATAAATTTCCCTTAGATAAACCCTACATTTTTCATTTTATTAGATCCCAATATGAAGTAGAAAATTTTTGAAGAAAATCAATGTGAAAATGAGCACAATCGGACTTCATTATGCATTTTTTTGCATTTTTCCCGTCAGTTTTGCCTGTCGGTGAGTAGCAGCCATCCGATCCCATTTTTAGTGGATCAGATGGCTCATATCGTGACGGACTCGCATCCTTCTAACACCCAGAATATGTGATCTACTCTCTGATCCCACAGATCAGATCTAGACCGTCTGATCTGCGATCGGATGGTCCATATCGAACCGCGCATCATTTTCCTAGATCCTTTTTTGCTCTTACGGTGGCATTGGCATGGTATCGTGTGCAGTTGCAAAATGACGCCGCGTAAGAAAAAAATCACTATTTTTTATTTTAAAATTATTTAAGGGTATGGAAATTTTAAAATTCATAAAAAAATAAAAAACTTAATGAAAAATCACAAATAAGGGCTCGTTGGATTTATCTTTCCGAGAGGAATCCAAATAACCAAAAATTTCTAAATTCAACTAAATGGTTTGAGCTTAATTTACATTTTAGTGAAAATAAAGTTTCATTAATTACTCTAAAAATATAAGTCGGATTGAGTTAAAATTTTCAGGGATTGAAATTAAAGTTAAAGCACACCTATGATAAATATCTCAAGTAAAAAATACTTTTAGATTGGGAGAAATTAAATTTTGAAGTTTAAATTATCTATTTTAATAAAATAAATCAAATAAAAATCCAAAAATTTACAAAAATCTTCAAAATGATTTAAATCACTTCAGTTAACATCTAAGATCCTAAAATAATAATAATAATATGATCTTCTGAAGTTTAATGAACCTATAATAAATAAGTGAGAGTTTCATTTTCAAAATCATAAACACACTTAACTTTCACTTAACATACCACATTTGTTAAGTGAAAGTCTCACTTTCAAGTCACAAACACAAGTGACTCCTACTTAACATACCAAATTTGTTAAGTAAGAGCTGCACCTTCAAATCAAAACTATATCAAACATAATTGGCATCTACTTAACACACCAAATTTGTTAAGTAAAAATTTTAAAATTAAATCACATATATATAAATTTTACAAAAAGATATTCTCACACAAACCTTTCAAACATACAACCGAAAACCCTTACTTTAGCATATCTAAATTGCTAGTAAAGATTTTCCCAATCAAATTTTCAAACAAAACACACATATCTCTAGGGTCTCTCCAAATATTTGAACCTCATTCAACATACTCAAATTTATTGGATGTGGGTTTTAAGTCAAAATCATATGGCAAAAAATCTCTCTAAATTTTCAATGAACCCACTTAATCCTTAAGATTGTTAAGTGTGGGTTCAAATTAAATCAAATCTTGAGACCAATGAAGGTAAATATCAAGGCAAGTGTCATCATATTTCAACAATTGATTTGGTCATTAGTTCTTCCGACTCACGGTTAGTATCCATGGCTCCCAACAAGTTCATGTTTTCCTTCTCCACTAGTCTAAACTTAGCCTTGGATCAAGCTAGTCTCTCCACTACTGGCTCCATAGAGGTCATCTACTTTGGCCATGGTTTTGAGGGGGTGAGGATTTCTTAGGGGCGACCCTCACTACATTAGCAAGGAGGAGGTGGCAAATAAACATCCGATTTGATATGCCATCTACAGTTTCCTCCACTAAAGAGGATGGCTATTATTTATTATTACCCATGTCCTATGCCGGTTCTTCTAGCTCGGTTAGTGGGTTACTCACCTAGCTCTAGCAGAAACTCCTCTTGGACAACCCAAAGGGGAAGTCTCTTGGCTTCTAAAGTCTCCTCCATGATTGAGGTGGGTGCTAGTTCATTCGCCATACACCTACACATCCTCTAAGAACTAACATCAAGGCGGCCAGAGATGGACACCACTTCCCATGTGTCAAGAGGATCTCCAGAGACCTCTCCACATTTGAGTGGTAGTAGGTTCCACCCCCTCTCAGACTCAGATGGAGAGGAGTACTACAAGAGGATTGTTGTACAACCTCCACCACTAGCATATTTCAATACACCAATTAGCAAGAAGCCCTACTGAGCTCAGGCAGTCTTGTGAGTTGGCCAAGCCTAGATGCTCAAAGTCCTATAATTTTGATCGAGGTCATCATCCCCAAGAGAGTCGGATGTCGATAGAAGGGAGCCTTGGAGGCTTAAGCATCGGCTAACATGTAGGATGGATGGAGGTTTTCATGGCCTCTGATGGATTTTTTTGATCGTTGCCCTACTAGGGTCGATCATTTAGACAACATCATCCTTATCGATGCTACTCATCATAGGAGGAGTAGGCTGATTGAGGGCATTGGTCTACCCGCTCACTCACCCCACCATCCGACTCACGGCATCCCCATTCCAAACAAGATGTAGAAGCCACCATCCGGGGAGAGACCAGCACCATTGGTGATCCGGCTATGGCCCAAGGATCCCCCTCCATCTACTCCACTCGTTGAGGTGAGGTCGAGCTCTTTTATTCAACCTCCCACCTCAGTTACTGAGATGAAGGAATGGCGACCCAAGGTTATCATGGTCGAGTCACCACCGACTTAAAATTCTGATTATAGTAACCCTGTAGTCTCCACCTACTGAAGCATGAGTGAAGAGGATAATGTAGTGTCCATGGAAATAGATCCTCCACAATCAGTATGTTTCTATCAGTGAGCATAGCCCCACTACCCGTCAGCAGCGAGTGTTTGTCTCTGCATGATTAAACTGCTCTTTAGATAAGATTCTTGCTCAATACTTCACTGAGAAGAGGGAACTCCTTGGGGGTGATCACTCTAATGAGGAGGATGCTAGGGTTAGTTTTTATCCAGATGAGGATGATCTCTTGGACTGATGGAAGTCCATATAATAATTACAGGGTTCCCTCCTTATGGATCAGTATAGCCAAGAGGGTTATTACAGTTGAGGAAGAAGACATAGCTCATTCAACCCAACACCTTCATCAGTAACTGAGGTAGAGATGAACATATCAGTAAGATGGAGAAAAGAGTTGAAGACTTGGCGGCCAAGCACTTGAGCTCCATGATGCACTACTCCCTTAGAGGCCGATCACCCTAGGTTGTTACATATTCTAGATCAGCCTAAGAGTACATCTCATGTGGACCAGGATAGTGGCAGTTTGCATAGGAAGGTCACAGATAGTACCTCAATGCCTGAAAGAGATATAAAGAAGATATGGAATAGCAAGTGAGGGAAGCATTGGCATAAGCCTGGGGTGGCTCATCTATTCCAAAGGGTAGACCATACCGGAGAATTGACATCAATATCCCAAGGGTTTTGTCCCACCATCCTTCAAGATCTTTGATCAAGAAACCCTACATATAGCACTTTAGAATGGTTGTTTTAATGTCGGAGGTAGTGATGCACTTCTCTTCTGACTCTTCGTTAGTAATCTATCAGGGATTGCATTTGATTAGTATGTTAAACTTCCCAATGGCTCAATGAAGACTTTGGCTGAGTTGGAGCACCTCTTCATCAAGAGGTTTGCTGGAGCCTAATAAAGGGTAACTGTGGATGACCTTGTTGTGGCACAACAAAATCCCAATGAGTCCATTGTTGATTATATTCTTAGGTGGTGAAACCTAAGTATGAAAGATGAACCATAGCTATCCAAACAACATGCTATAGAAATTCTTCTCAAGAATCTTTATGGCCCGGTTGCTTTCATGCTCAAGGGGTTTACAATCAAAACCTTTGAGAAACTAATCAACAAGGTGACTTTCCTACAAGGGGAAGCCAAATAGTTACCTTTTCAAGACCAATCTCTTAAGCCCAATCCATAAAAAGTATTCGAGAAGAAGTTAGGGGTAGTAATGTTAGTAGACAAAGGGAAGCAGCCAACCAGAGCTCAGTATGAGAGACCTTGTGTACAGCGGCCTCCATTGCCATCTTTTTTACCACCACCTAAGATACGAGCAGGTATCACTACCAGCCTCCTCCACGACATACTGGGTCATAATCATATCCACCGCTAGGTAGCTATTACCCACCTACTCTTGTCGATAGACTAAATAAGCCATATTCATTAAAGAGGGAGGTAGTTAGGAAGATCTTTAAGAATCTTTTAAGGAAACCTAACTTTCAATTACCTAAGTCTAAGAGATTGAAAGATGTGGACATGAGTAATGATCCTAACTATTGTCCCTACCACCGCATAGTTAGTCATATCTTGGAGGATTGTATCACCTTTAAAGACTGGCTTGAGCACAGCTACAAGTCAGGAGCTATTATTATCTCCAAGGAATACTTGTAAGAACAACCCTCCAATTCCATTAGAGTGATTCTTGGGGATACTTGCGATCCTCTTAAGATAAAAGAAGGTTGGGTTATTGCCTTATCCCGACCCTCTAAAAAAGTGGTCTCTAAGATCAATAAGCTTTCTTTACATGTACCTGAAGTAACTCAAACCTCCAACACCAAGGAAGGTTTGCAAGTTGCCAAAGACAACTTGAAGAAAGTGTTGGC
Organism: Cymbidium sinense; assembly: GCA_021442155.1. Classification (NCBI taxonomy): domain Eukaryota; kingdom Viridiplantae; phylum Streptophyta; class Magnoliopsida; order Asparagales; family Orchidaceae; genus Cymbidium; species Cymbidium sinense. Next base: position 63,325 of record JAKCPB010001394.1, on the reverse strand, counting down.
TCAGCAGCAGCAGCAGCAGCCTACCTTACTTTCCCGGGATAGTATAGTAGTGCAACCACCGTCCGAGTCTAGCATTCCTTCCACAGTTGTAGCTACAACCACTTCATCTAGCCTTTCTTCCAGCAGTCATATTGTATCCACGGAGAGGGGCGCTAAACTCTTCACTCCGCTTACTCTGCGTGATTTCTATTTTATACCTCCATCCAAATCTAAGAAATCAATGAAGAAAGTTGATTCAACTTACATTTGTGTCACTTTTGATACTCTTGATTTTATTCTCATAGATAACCCTCCAAGTTTAAATAAAAATAACTCTAGTTCCAATCATTCCTCTTCTGATTTAGAAATAGATTTCCTATTTTTAAATCACGCAGGTTCATCTCTTGAGATTGATTTGGAGTCATCCGACTCCGACGATCCCACAGAAGAAGTGGTAGGTACACTTGATGAAAATGTAGAACTTCCCACAAATTCATCATTCCAAGAGATTACTGAAGTTAACATTCATAGTGGCAAAGTTCTACCTCCTAGGGTGGCACCTCAAGATAAGGGTAAGCAAATCATTAGTTCTAAAGAGCAGATAGCCCCTCCACAGGATGCTCCACCACTTTTGGAGTGAGCTTTCAACTTCTTCATCTTAAACATAGGACTCCTCTTAGACATTAAGGGTTCCTTAGTCTTAAGATACTTCTAGTGATTAGAGACTCAGAAGAGTTAGCCATAGGAACAAGTTATGCCTTAGGGGTGTTAGGAAAACATGCCTACCATATAGCTTAAACCCAATCCTCACTTTCTTCTTATAAATCAAACTCCAAATCCAAATCAAATTCTAACTTAAAAGACTTTTCTTAAATCATTCAAATCAATTCCAAAAATTTAAATCACTTCAAACTCAAGAGATTTTCTCATAACCCATTTATATTCTCATTTATATTCACAAATATAAATGAAATATAAATTCAAGTAACCAAAACCAAATCCAAAACTCAAGTCTAAATCTAAAATCTTTCCTAAGTCACTTTGATTTCATCTTATGGGCTTAGCTTAAATCAAATTCAAATCACTTCAAACTCAAGAGATTTTCTCATAACCCATTTATATTCTCATTTATATTCACAAATATAAATGAACTACAAATTCAAATAACCAAAACCAAAATTCAAAACTCAAACCCAAATCTAACTTAAATCCAACCTATGCTCCTTCAAGTCAAATTCTTGAACTTAGCCAAATCAAACTCAAATCAATCCAAACCCTTAGATATTATTCATTATTCAATCAATCCTTCAATCATGAATCCAAATATAAATACAAACTTCAATCATCAAACCAAAGCTAAATCCAAAACTCAAACCCAAATCAAATCCATTTGACTCCAAATCACTTGCAAATAGATTTATATTTCAATTATAAGTCCATTTGTGAGTTCAACCAAACTTGAATCAAGCCTTGATTAAGCTAATTGACTCACTTAGGCTCACCTGACCCAAAGTGATCTAAAAGTACCTTTTTGAGTCAAATTCTAATCTTACCTAAATTGGATTGAACTAAGCCCATCTAAGCCTCACATTGTGAGCAATAATCATCATAAGATGATCAATCACTCAAATTGGGTCAAGCCAAGTAAAACTTAGCCTTTGACCAAGTTAACACTTAATCCAAATAAAACCCAAACTTTCAAAAAACCACCATAGGCCAAATTGATTGAAACCATTGATCAAAATTCATGATCAATGATTGGACTTGACCAAGTCATCATTTGAGCCAAACCTAATAATTACTTGACCCAAGTTGACCTAAAAAATTAAAATGTGTCAAATCTTGATCTAAGCCAAATTAATTGCAACCAATAGGCCAAATTCATTTTAAATCACTTATTGAACTTGACCAAAGCCTCAATTGGCCAACTAGACCCAACCTAGCCCAATTGACCATGAACCCAACTTGACCTAAAAGGTTAAATTGACTTGAAACCAAAGCTTGTAATACATTTCAAATGTTCAACCAAGCCTAAACCAACCCATGACCTAACCCAATTAGGTCAAATGGGTCAAATTGGTCAACTTGACCCATTTGACCTAAATAAACTCAAATGAACTAAAACCAAATATAAATCAAATTGAGCCAAACCAATGATACCAAACCACTCCAAATGGTCATATGAACTTGACCCAGCCCTTGGTTTGACCCAATTTGGCCAATTGGTCAACTTGACTCAACTTGACCTATTTTGACCTAAATGGGTTAACACAAGCCAAATCATATCAAACAAACTCCAAATCCATTGAAAATTGGCACAACCCATTTTTCAATCATTCCAAATCTTCCTAAATCAAAATCAAAGCCAAATGATCATTTTATTCTTAGGTCAAAGGGTAACCTATGATCAAACTCACTTGGTATTTGATCATATTCTAACTCAAGATCACTTGGCATCCTCTTAGACCAAGGAGAGTGGTGCACATGATCCAATGGGTTTGGATCAGCCAAACCCATCCCAAAGCCAAAACTGACCCCTCCACTTAGAATTCTCCACATGGATCACCTCCCACACTCATTTTAGCACATGCTTCACCTCCACTCCCTCTACTAAATAATCACATGGAGCTCTAACAACCAAAACAACCCCATTCCATCTTATCAATTTGATCAAATGGAAAGGAGGCTCATTATCCGATCCAAGCGCGGAGATATACTCCCCCTCATTTCAATTCATTTCAAAAGATTTGCATTTGATTGAGCCCTAGGAACCAAGAGGAAGCTCCCCATGCTCTTCCAAGAATTTCTAACTCTCTCCATTTTTCTCCTTCTTGATTTTACTCAAGTCAAAATAGGGGAAGAAAACCAAAACTCAAACTCACTCAATTCTTCATAGAATCCAAATTCCTCTTGCAAGCTCACCCAAATCATTTTCCAAGCATCCAATCCACGGGAAGGAGGAGTTCAATCAAAGCTGCAAGCCATTGAAGGGGAGCTTGGCCAATTGGAAGATCCACTTCATCCCGAATCTTCAAACCTACAACAGGGCTTCATCTCCACTAAACGAAGCTACCTCGATGATTGGAAGAATTGGTGATAGCCTCCGGTGAAGAATGCCTCATAATCGAGCTTGAGTTCAACATTCATTGGTCCTTTGTAAAGGGAAGTGTAATCCCAATTAAATTCCACCGTTGAATCTTCTTTTTCTTGCTCCTAGATGGTGTGGGTTGAATCCTTGCCCAATCCAAGCTCAAGTGAGCTTGGATCAAGCCATGGAGGACTGACGTCATGTTTAGGAGGATGAAATGTTGACCTCATTTTAAAATGAGCCTCAACCCTCCATCTTAGACATGGACTTCTCTAGACTTTAAGAGTTCCTTGTCTTAAGACACATCTAGTGATTAGTGGACACTCAACCTAGCCGAGATTTAGAAGAGTTACCCATAGGAATAGGTCTTTAGGTGTTAGGAAAATTTGCCTACCATATAGCAACCCAAATTCTCACTTCCTCCCGCCAAATCAAACTTAAATCAATTTCAACTTGATTAAAATAAAAAATTCAAATCTTCCTTTTCCTAAGTCACTTTGATTCTATCTTATGGACTTAGAAATCAAATCTAAATTCAAATTCAAGGAATTTTCATAACTATATTCATTTATATTCACAAATATAAATGAAATATAAATTCAAATATCCAAATAAAAAATCAAATCCAAATTCAAACCTAAGCCTTTCAAGTCAAAATCTTGAACTTAGCCAAATCAATTTCAAATCAAGCCAAACCCTTGATTTTTCTTCATGATTCAATAAACCCTACAATCCAAATATAAACATAAACCTCAACCATCAAACCAAAACTAAATTCAAAAAATCAAACCCAAGTCAAACTCATGTTCACCCTTTTGAACTTGAAATTGTCAAGTGGATCAAAGCCCATTTGACTTCAAACCACTTGCAAATGGATTTATATTTCAATCATAAGTCCATATGTGAGTTCAATCAAATTCAAATCAATCTTTGACCAATCCATTTGACCTACTTAGGATCACTTGACCCAAAGTAACCTAAAGTACCCTTTTGAACCAAATTTTAATCCTACCCAAATTGAATTGAACTAAGCTCAACTAAGCCTCACATTATGAGCAACAATCATCATGAGATGATCAATCCCTAAAATTGGGTCAAACCAAGTCGAACCTAAGGGTTGACCAAGTCAACATTTGACTAAAATAAAATCTAAACTAGCCAAAATCCACCATAGGCCAAATTGATTGAAACCATTGACCAAAACTCATTCATGACCAATGTTTGAACTTGACCAAGTCATCATTTCAGCCTAACTAACCACCTCACTTGACCCAAGTTGGCCTAACTTGACCTAAAAAGTCAAAATGTTTCAAAACTTGATCTAAGCCAAATTGATTGAAACCAATGGGCCAAATTCATTCTAAAATGATTATTGAACTTGACCAAAGCCCCAATTGGCCAACTAGACATAACATAGCCCAATTGACCTTGAACCTAACTTGACCTAAAGGGTCAAATTGAGCCAAATCCAAATATAAACTAAATTGATTGGAAACAAAGATACCAATCCATTTCAAATGATCATGCAAACAAAAACCAACCCATGACCTAACCCAAATAGGTCAAATGGGTCAAATTGGTCAAGTTGACCCATTTGACCTAAATGAAATCAAATGAACCAAACCAATGATGCCAAAACATTTCAAATGATCATGTGAACTTGATACAACCCTTGGTTTGACCCAAGTTGACCCATTTTGACCTAAATGGGTCAACATGAGCCAAATCATATCAAATCTACTCCAAATTCAATGAAACTTGGCCTAACCCATTTTTCAATCATACAAAACAAATTCAAACTAAAATCAAGGGCAAATCACCATTTTACCCCTCGGCCATAGGGTATCATAAAATCAAAACCACTTGGAATTTGGTCAATTCCTTTTCATGGACACTTGGCATCCTCTTAGTGGACTAAATGGTCACTAATAGACATGGTGCACATGACCCACTGGGTTTAGGTCAACCAAACCCAACCTAAGGTCAAAATCGACCACCCCATGGAAATGAGCACATGGGATTCCTTCCTCCACCTTGTTTTCCACATGGAAAACTCCTCCACTACCTTCTCTGGCCAAAAATGAATGCCATGCCCCTCAAAATAGCCTAACCAACCCATTGAATAGGGTCAATTGGATCAAAATGGCAAAGGAGCTTGTGGTTATCCGATCCTTCAAGGGGGAGATATGCTCCCCCTAATTCCATTTCAATAAAGTTGTCTCCTATTCGATTGAAGCATAATAACTCAAAGGAAGTGATTCCAAGCTCCCCCAAGGTTTCCTAAGCATTTTCAAATTCCCCATTTTTTCAGTTTTCTTATACTGAAAATAAGGGAGCTCCCTCACTTTTCCAACTCACTCAAAGACACAAACCAAGCCAATTCCTTTACAAGTCTTCATAGGACTCAATCAACTTGCCTAAACCTTTCCCAAGTTCTCAAGGCAAGGGAGGTGGTACTTTGATCAAGGCTACAAGGAATTGAAGGTGAGCTTGGTCCATAAATAGATCTACTCAACCCCAAGGCTTAAAACTTTCAATAGGGATTCGTCTCCACTAGATGAAGCTACCTCATTAAACTCAAGCGGATGATAGCCTCCACAGTATGCCTCAAACCGAGCTTAAACTAGCCATGGTGTGGTCCTTGTGAAAGAATTTCACCTCATGAGAATTTGACTGTTAGATATAATCTCCCTTGCATGATGATGGTGTGGGTTGAATTTGGGTTCAATCTTAGCCCAATCGAGCTCAGATTTTTCCCTAAAGGGTGGATGGATGTCCTCTCCCACAAGGAAGATCAGGGGCGGATCATCGGCCATCCATCCGCACATTTTGGATGGACGGCCATGTTCAAGATGCGTAGGATCCATGGATTAACCCCTTAAGAACCGTTGGCTTGATCTCAGCTGTCCAATCTTAGATCGGATGGATGGGGACAAAGAGCATAGCGCCACACGCTGTCGCGGATGTGATAACTTATGGCCTATCCCATTGCACACACATGGAAAGCGACGCCGCCTCCATGTGACCGAGGATTAGCCATATAATTAAGGGATTAATTACTTAATAATCATGGAAACTTCAAATATTCATAACTAATTGTAGAAAAACTAGAAAAATACAAAATAAAAAGCATTGGAAAGGTAATTTAAAGAGGCATATTCTAAAATTAATTTCACTTGCTTTTGAGCAGTGATATTTTTGAATTAAGGTTTTATTCAGAATGTAATTACATTAATTACTCCCTAATCATTCCACCATTAACTTCCTAGGTTGATTAATGAGTCATGATTTTCTTAGAATTTATTTGTGGCTTAATTATGGTAATTTCTTAGCTCATTTCTTATTACTCTCTTAATCCATCAAATGATTAATTAACTTTCTAAATAGTGATAAATGCATTAGTTAATTTTGCTAATTACCTTAGGATAGTGAGTGGACTTAGGGAATGAGATTAGGGGTTCTTTCCCATATCTTTTTCCCTAAGTTTATTCCATTTAGATTAAAATCTAATTAAGGTGAAAAATTAATTAAATAATTCAGTCATTTAATAAATTGGCTTAATTAATCAAAAATTTAAAATCAAAACATTCCAGAACTTAACTAATTTATCTTGGGTAGATGCTTGGGTGTTCAATAACCTAAGTAGCTTAAGGAAATCAAAATCCAACCCATATGTGTGGGAATGAAAGTAATTTAAATTAAATTTAATTTAATTAATCACTAATGAGCCAATTGCATTAGGCCCCTTTCTTTCCTAAGTCATTGCTAATTTAAATTCTTGTGGTTTTATGTCATTGGCTCATAATTTTGTGATTAAATATGTTAAAGTGGTAGGTAGTAATTAACACTTAATTCAAAACCTAACTAAGATATAAAGTTGATCTAATCACCCAAAAATTGTACTTAAACAACTCACACATGAGGGAATGGGTTACGACCAGCAAACCCATCTGACATTTCTCAAATTAAAATCAAACTCAAATAAAATTCAAACTCTCTTTAAAAATAAATTTGATTTACTTTAAATAATCTTATTCATAGGATTGTCTTTAGAAATTAATTATGGTGAATGAATTTACTTATTTTCATCACTTTATTTCTTTCTTAACATGCTAAATGTGTATGCCATATGAAATTCATGCATTAATTCTTTTTAAAAATCAAATTAAAAATGAAATATTTCCTTTATGTCAAATTGCATGTTTTGGCTAAAGTAAGAATATGAATGGCTATTATCACTATTAAAGCTAAAATTATTTTCAAAATTTATAAATCAATTATCAAAATTGAAAGGTATATTACTTATGGTTATTATAAGCTTGCATGTGAGTAGAAGCATAAAGATGTGCATAGTGTGGTTTTTCCTTCTCTTTTTTTTTAGTATAGTTATGAATAGGATTTGGCAAAGTGTATAGTTCATTTGAAAAGAACATAAAACTTGCTTAAATCCTTTTCATTCATCATATGTTATTACTTAGGAAGGACATCCACACTTACATATATAAATTGCATAAACAAATCAAACAAATAAACATAAACCTTCGCATCTTTCTTTTCCCAGATGTATGTATTTAAGAAAGTGGTATATTAGTCTAAACAACCCCAGGGATTGCGAGGCTTTAAGTAGCCTAATCTTGTACCTTACACCCCTGGTGCTAACAATGGCATCATATACTCCTTTCCTCATACATATAAATGTGCATGTGAAAAATGGATAAAAGAACCACCCTTTTCTACTTAATAAAATCATGCATCATAATGCATCCAAATTTTCTTAAGCAACACTACTTAGCATTTATCATTAAGGTGTTCTAAACATTCTCATTTGTATGTATAGATATGCTTGGGATTCACCTATATGCATGTTACACATGTTTGGAAAGAAATGAAGTGATGTGTGTTTTGTGAATATAATTTTACTTATTCTTAAAATACCTTTCTTTTGAATAGGTTTGTTTAGGGAAAATCTAAACTTAGGATTAATTAAAACACATAATAAAATATTCACTAAATAAAAAAATCAAATATGAATCTACCTTAGAACTTACTTAGAGAAGTTCTCTTTTCCTCTCTACAACACTTAGTAATTAATCCTGTGTTCATTCAAACCTAATCAAAACACAAAATAAAATTAACCCAAAACAACTAAACAACTTAAATTAAAACCACCCTCTTAGTTGAACTTTTCATACTTGGGAAACTTAAACCTTAAAGCCTAGCTGAGCATACTACAAACCTTTAAAGCACAATATTAGAGTCACCATTTCGCTTTAGGTTAGGGCAAGCATGGTTTGATATTTTCTTTATTTTATGATGTAATGTTTTAGTCAGGATATTAAGGTGAATGTGCATAGAATGAATGGTTGGACGATTGTTGACCTCATTTTGGAGTGAACTCTTAACCCCATCCTCTTAGACTTAGGAATCTTCTAGACACTAAGATTTTCTTAGTCGTAAGACACATCTAGTGATTAGGTAAATACTTAACCTAAGCCTAGAGACTTAGAAGTACTAATCATAATATTAGGCTATACCTCAGGGCTTAAGGAAATTACCTATATCATAGCCTAACCCAATCTAGATACACTTTCTCAAATCAATCCCAGATTCAATTCTCAAACCAAATCTCAAATTCAAATTCACATTCAAATTCCAAATCTAATTTCAAATTTGTCACCAGATGATTGAAACCCAAAATCAAATTTTAATCCTAAGACCCTTCCTTAGCCATATGAACCACATTCATAAGTTTAGCCAAAACTCCCTTTAGATCAAATCAAACTCAATTGATCTTTTTATAAATCAATTATTCCTTCATATATATTCACAAATATAAATGAAATCCAAATTCATATGACCAAAACTATATCAAAATCAAATCCAAACTCAATCTAAGCCCTTTAAGCCAATTCTTTGGACTTAGCCAAACTCTATCCAAACCAATCAAAACTAATTAATTTTCTCTCGAATCAATCATTCATTTGATCATTTATCCAAATATAAATAAAACCTACAATCATCAAACCAAATACAAGTCAAGCCTAAGTTAGCCCTTCTGACTTAAAACTTTCAATTGAGTCAAAACCTATTGGACTACAAATTGATTACTATTGAATTTATATTTCAATCTATGGCTCATATATAAGTTCAACTAAACTCGAATCAAACCAAAACCAAATCAATTGACCCACTTAGGTCCACTTGACCCAAAGTGACCTAAAGGACCCATTTGAGCCAATCCAACCCAAAATTGAATTGAACCAAGCTCACCAAAATATTCCACCATGATTGTTGATCACCCTAGGATGCTCAATTGCAATCAATTGGGTCAAACCAAGTCAACTTAGTCATTTGACCAAGTCAACCCTTTGCCCAAATGAACCAAAACTAGCTAAAACTCATCCTATATCAAATTAATTGAAACCAATGATTTGAATCAACCCAAAATCAATATTTAAATATGACTTGACCACCAAATGAGCTAAACCAAGCCCAATTGGCCATCTGATCCAAGTTGACTCAAATCGGCCTAAAGGACCAGATCGGGTCAAATCATGATCTAACCCAAATTAATTGTAACCAATGGCTCAAGTTCATTCCAAATTGATTATTGAACTTGACCAAAGCCATACTAAATCTAATTTGATCAATCAACCTTGGTCAACTTGACCCAACCTAGCCCAAATTGGCCTAAAGGGTAAATTTGGCCTAAATCCAAATAGTTCAAACCAAAGACCGCATTCATCTTTAATTAGCCAATTGAACATGAGTCAACCCATGACCCAAGCTAATTTGGTCAAATTTGTTAATTTGACCAATATGGCCCATATGACCCAAATTGGGCCAAATCCCTTGAAACCAAGCTATAACCCATTGGGGGCAGATCAAACCCAACCTAAACCCATTTAGGATTAGCCTAAAATCAACCCAACCCATTTAAATCCTCCACCACATGGATTCCACCCAACCTCATTTAATTCTCCCATCACATGCACTTAACTCATCCCCAACATTTGATTCAATGATGATCATATGGTGAAGAGAGGACTTTGGAGCAAAATCCAAAGTCCTCAATCAATCCATCATCCATCCCAACCACCCCAAGCAAGATGACAATCATTTGGAGCCAAAAAAAAAAAGAATGAATTTTTGGCCATTATAAAGGAGGAGATGAGGCTTTAGATCTCTTGCTCTCACCACCATTCAGCTCCCCAAAGTAAAAAAATGAACCTATCCCCCACCTTTTTAAGCCATTTTTTAGCTCAAAAAACACAAATAGTTGCTCTTCCGGTGAGGTGAAGGTAAACATCAGAGAAGATGATGTTCTGAAGAGAGGCAAAGGTTAAAAATCATTCCAAAGCTTCCTATACCAGAGTTCGATCTTCACCGCCATCTAAAACCATCCCCGACGAGGTAAAACCAAACTTTAGTCACCTATTACATTTTTAATTTTCTGCGATTTTAGAATTTCTAAATAAGCATGTTCACTTTAAATCATCCCAATTAGAAAATAAAATTTTTTTTTGGTGCAAATCGACATGAAAATGAGTCCATTTGGATAAATTTTGGCTTAGAAAACCATATTTTTCACTTTAAAATCCTGAAAATAGTGTTCACCATCCGGCGGGCTACAATCGTCGTCCAATCCTGTGGTTCATGGGATCGGACGGCTCGGATCACGCGATCGTGATCGCCGCGATGCAACTGGACTATCTAATCGACGACGCGACGACGCCGGATCGCATGTTGATTGCATGATCCGCCTCGACGCTGATATCGACCGATGGCGGCTTCGTGTGATCGACGCCATCATGCCAATCGTGATCCGAGTTTGATCGCATGATCTGATCTGATGGACGGTGAGCGAATGGTCACTTTCTGTGGGTTAATCGGTTCCCACCCAACGGCTGACGTCAGCGCCTCGTGTATTGCCTTTCTATAAAAAAAATTTAATTTAAATCACCTGAAACTTCAATAATTCATAAAAAAAGAAAATACTTAACTAAAAATTACAAACAAGGGTTTGTTGTATTCGTATTTTCGAGAGGAATCCAATAAACCCATAATCACTAAATTTTACTAAATATTTTGAACTTAATTTAAGTTTTAGTGAAAATTAAATTTCATTAAGTAAACCAAAAATATGTGTTAGATTAATTTTAAATTTTCAGAGATAGAAACTAAAGTTAAAGCACACCTACCACAAAAATTTTAAGTGGAAAGAACTTCAGGATTGGGAGAAATAAAATTTTTGAAGTTCAGATTGTCCATTTTAATAAGATAAATCAACTAAAAGTTCAAAAATTTAAAAAAATCTTCAAATGGCTTAAATCACTTCAATTGACATCTAAGACTCTTAAGAAAATAATGTGATCTTCTGAACCCTAATAAACCCCAAACAAACACTTAACAATAGAGTTTAATCAATTAAGGACTTAATTAAAATATAATCTAAAAATAATTTAAATATCAAATCAAAATCGAAATGAAATAACACTTAAGCAATCATTAATCAAACCTCAAAAAAAAATATCATCCTTAGAGGAAATCAAATTAAATATGATTTAAGTTAATAAAACTCAATTAAATGATTAAATCTTAAATCAAACTTAAAATTAAACAAATCTATGAAACTTTAGCATGGGTGAAACTAATATAACTAAACCTACACTAAGCATGGAATCTTAATCATATGAAACCCCTTAATGAGTATAAATAAACTAAAACTAATTATTAAAATAAACTAAAAAATCAAATTGATTAATAAACCAATATAACATAATACTAATTGAATTAAACCAAATAAAATTAAAGTAAACTTAATTAACATATGATTAAATCACATCCATTTGGAATAAAATAATTAATTAACCATTTAATATTTCAACCTAATAACTAAATCAAACATGTTAATGAAATCAAACATAATAAATGAATCAAATCAAATAAAACTCTAATCATAAATGATCAAACTTAATTGAAATTAAATAAACAATTAATTCACTTAATAATGATGGTAATAACAATAATCCTTTAATCAAATCAAACTTAAGTAAAACACTTAACTAAATCAAATCACTCGCATGTGAAAAATTAATTCATTAATCTCTAATTAAATAAATTCTTAATTAATCTAATGATTTAAAAATTTAATTACCCTTAATCAAACTTAGTTAATCAAACATCTAATTAATGCAAACTTACTATTAATTATCCATCTTATTAATCAAATTAATTTAAATAAGTTACATTAAAGCTAACTCTAAAATTAAGCTTAAATCAAACCCATAATTAAATTTAATAATCGCACCCCTCAAGTAAACTAATTAAGTTAATCAAATTAATCATATTAAACCTAAGTTATTCAAACATAAATAAAATGCAATTAAATACTAATCAAAATCTAAATTAAACATAAATCATTAAGCCATTAATTACATCAGTAAGAGTTAAATAAATCTTTATTTAATTTAATAATTAACTTAAATACACTCCTTAATTAAACTAATTATCCTTAAGCTAATACAATTGAATGAACACCTAATTAATGCAAACTTAATAAATTAATCCACCAACTTAATAAACCAAATTAAATTTATAAATCAGATTAAAATTAATTTAAATCAAACACTTAATTAATCTACTAATTAATTTGATCACACCTCTTAAACAAACTAATTAAGTTAATCAAATTAATAACATTAAACTTAAACTTAATCAAACATAAATGCAATTAAATACTAATCAAAACCTAAATTAAACCTAAATTATTAAGTCATTAATTACATCATTAACCTAAACAAATATGAAATCAAATTAAAAAATTAAACAAATCTTTATAATTAACATAAATACACTTCTTAATTAAACTAATCACATAATCCCATTGAACATAACCAAACCCATAGAATAATAAAGCTAATCAAATCAAATTAAATCAAATTAAATTAAATTAAGAAAGTCTCTCATCAATTTAATATGTAATCAAATCAAATCTCATTCGACCTACTTAAATAAGATAAACTAGTTAAGTATCCAATGTTTGAAATCAAAATACAAACCAAACTCTGATAAACAAAGAATAAAACTCAATTAAGTCACATAACCATAATCAAAGAAAAGAATTAAATATTAATTTAAAAGGATATTGAATTATCAAGATTTAATTAAACCAAAATATCTAATCTGAAATTAATCAATCAAAAACACATAAATTTAAATAAAGTTAAACTTCATTAGAGATCAAGGATATTGAATTATCAAAATCTGAAATTAATCAATCAAAAACACATGAATTTAAACAAACTTAAACTTCATTAGATATCAAGGATATTAAATTATCAAGATGTAATTATACCAAAACATCTAAATCAAAATCAATCAATCAAATACTTAAACCAACTCAAATTCTAAGCTATAAATCAGATCAAATAAATTACACAAATTTAAATCGGCTAATTAAGATACTTAAGGACCTTAGTCAGACTCTTTAAGAATTAGGATATAGAATAGGATGAGTTCCTTCTACAAATGGAATTCATTTTACTCTTCATTCTTGAAAACCTAAACATCATTTTAACCAACTAAAAGTGAAATAAAATGAAAATAAATCATTAAATCATTTAAATTGAATCACCCAAAGGTAAAATTTAAACAAATTCAAACTCCAAATTGAAACTTAAACTAAAGAAGCCTAGTAAAGTTTTGCACACAAGCCTTAAGCACACACATTAGAATACTAAGTCACCACTTCTAATGCTAAGTTAGGGCGTTGTATGTATGATGTAGGGTTTTATTTTATGATGTAATATTTTAGACTGGATGTTAGGGTGTATGTTTCATAGACTGGATGTTAGGCCGTTATTAGCCTGGTCATGTTTTCTGCAGGGGGGTTGTGCTTAAGGGGTCATTGTAATAAAAATATAAATGTGTTTGTTGTGCAGGTTGCTTAGCTCCTAAGCATAACTCATGTTAGGATAGGTGGGCTTGGTTACCCATGTGTGGGGTGCTAAATCTAGATTATTCATATAACTGCTTGGGTTGTATGGTGTGTTTAGCTAACATTTATTTTGCAGTTGTAGCTAGATTTATTTTTTCTATTTTTGATGTAATTTTGCAATAGAAATTAGGATTAGTGTTAGGGGGATTTGGATGAGCAGTGGCCAGAAGGCTTAGTCCCTGGAGTGCCCTATGATGCCTTTGGAGCAAATCAAATCAAAAGAAGAGAAGGAAGAAATGAAGACCCCCATAGCATGTATTATTTTTGTAATCTGGGTTGTATAAGGGTAGAGCTCAGCTACCCATCTTTTTTTTTTCGGTGTACGGGATCAAGACTTTTATTCTTTTATGGTAGTCTATAAAATTGTTTGATGTTGTGTTTATATTGCACATTAGAACAACATGCTTTTCATAGTTTCTTCATGATTAATGCTTGAATGTGTGGCCTAGATGCGGTAGGCTCTTAGGATAAAATTAAATTTTTTATTCGACTAACAACTCATAACTAAAATTTTAAAATAACTCATAACCTCATATAAAAGCCTAGGAATTAAATCAAGATAATAAAATTTTTAGCAACCCCTTAGGATGAATGAATGTATATATCATGCATGTCATATTATTCCACTCTTGTTAAGAGGGGCTTCCATCTTTGCCGAGAATGAAGGCTTAACCATGAGAGCCTTTGATGGAAGAACCCTTTCTCTCTGATTTGGCCCATCATCAAGTTCTCATGCATTTAGGCATACAAAATCCCATAACCTATGTCAAAATAAAGAGTCCAAAAGAATCAAATAAATTTAATAAAATTTGCATTAGATTAAGTCATGAATTCATACCACTCATACTCTAGTCTCTGGGAGTGAGTTTAAGGACTAGTCTCCTTTCTAAATGAACAACTAGCCATCTTGCAAAGCATAAGACTTGCCTTCATGGATTTAAAGCCTAGGAGGAGTTAGCTAGCTGCCACTCCAAGTGATAATAAGTCCAGCAGTCAAGTGGTTTATTCTCTCTTATGGAGGTAAACCATATACCCATTTTCACCTTAGATTTAGGTCATGCTTAGCCAAAGCTCTCGGAATCTGAAGATCTTTTCTGCTACAAGCATAAATCCTCACCTCTTAGCATTTCCACAATCTTATGTTGTGGAATTATAAGCCCAAATCTAATAATAAAATGTCAACCAAAATAATTAACTCTCTCAATTTCAAAAATATAAAGATATGGTAGATTGGAATGCTCACTAGGCTTCCTAATATCATGAGCATTTCCTACTTTCTCCCTATGGATTCCAAGAATAAGTCTTCTCCTTGATCTATCCCATTTGATTTTCTAAAATAATCCTTTGATAGTCTTAAACTTAAAATCTTTGGAGACCCTATCTACTTTAATCGAGAGTTCTTAAGGAATTCCCATTCTTTAGATATAATAAACTATGGGGCTTGCCTCCATGGGGAACTTAATGAACTGCTTAAAATAAACCCTACTTTACCTTCCATGTAAAGTATCTCTAGTATATTCAAGACTCATGCCTTAGAAGTCCTTATTAGGTAAGTCCATTATAGGGTGGTGATTTCTATCTTTTGAGATAGTACATCATTCCTTAATGTCATACCCGATCACTTCAATAAGTACCCCCTAAGATCTACGTGGTGTCCCACATTCCTAAAAATAAACATCACAATAATTTAGTCTAATCATTATCTTCTGTAGGGGATTGTGCTAAAGGGGCACTATAATAAAAAAATATAAAATTGCTTTTGTTGTATAGCTTATACCCTAATATAATAATAAAAGTGGACTTGGTTACCCATGTGTGCTAAGTCCAATATGTGCTCATACATGCTTGGGATTTGTATGATTTATTTAGTTAATCTCTATTTTGCAGGTGTTAGTTAGATTTACTTTTTCTTTTCATGTAATTTTGTATTTAGGATTTTGGAATGATTGTTATGGGGATTAGATAGCATTGAGAAACCACATTCCAACCATCCAAAAGAAGGAATCAAAAGAAGAAAAAGAAGAAGAAGAAAAGAAGAAAAGAAGAAAGAAGAAGTGAAGAATGAAGACCCCATAACATGAATTCCTTACTTTATTGTAATTTATTCATTTGTAATATTGAATATAAGGTTAGATTCGCTACCTAATTTATTTTGGGTTTATGCAATGGAGCCCACCATAAATGGCTTTTATTCTTTTGCACTAGTTTTATAAATTGATTGATGTTTGTTAACTTGTTAAGATGTCATCTTTTCTTAGTTTCTTCCGCTTGATGTATATATTCCTGATGACGATCTCTTAGAAAATAAATTTCTACCAAATTAATCAACTCAAAATTAAAATAAACAACTCATAACCACATTTAAAGCCTAAGTTAAAATCAAGATAAAAGAATTAGCAACCCTTAGCTAGATGTGTACTTTCTTTTCTAACATCATGCATAAAAAAAAGTATTGGTTCACTCTTGATTGAGGGCTTCACCTTTGTCGAGAATTTGGCTTGACCTCAGGAGAACCATGGTGAAACACACCTTCTTATCTTGTTGATTTTGGCCCATATATATTTTTTTTTATGCATTAGGCATAAAGAATCCTAAAGCATGTGTCAAATTGATTGTCAAAAAATAAAAATAAAATATATGAAAATTTGCATTATATTTAAGTCATTAAAAGCATGCCCTTACATGATCTAGTCTCTTAGGGAGTGTGCTTAAAGACTTAGTCTCTTTTTAAATAAATAACAACCTTGCTATCTTTCATAAAGCATATGACTTGCCTACATATTTTAAAACCATAGGAGGAGTTAGTTGGCGACCACCCCTAGGAGATCGTAAGTCCAACAATCAGGTGGTTTTTCCTCTCTTGTGGAGGTAAATTGAATACCCATTTATGCTTTAGATTTAGGTCATGCTTTTGGCCCTCACCAAAGCTCCCTAGATTTAGGTTTTGAGATTACTTCTCCCTTATGGCCATAAGCATAAATCCTCACCTCTAAGCATTTCATAATCTTGTAACATGGAATTATAAGCAGCATTCTAAAAAAATTCAACTCAATAAATTAATTCAATTTCAAAATGTAAATCCCAATAGGTAGTTTGGGATGCTTACTAGGCTTCCTAGTATTAAGCATCTCTATATTCCATTTCATAAGAACTTCCTTCTTGATCGATCCCACTTGACTATCTAAAAATAAGCCAATCAATTGATAGTCATATCCTTTCAAAATCTTTGGAGATAATGATCATTTACCTTAATCGAGAGTATTCCTAAGGAACCCCGTTCCTTAGGATGTAATTAACTATGGTGGCTTGCCCTTGTAGGGAACTTAACAAACCTGGTTTAAAATAAACCCTGCTTTATTTTTTCATGTAAAGTAGGAGAAGAATCTCTGGTACATTCTGAAGACCCATAGTCCTTAAGAGTCATTATTGAGGTGATTAGGTCCATTGTAGGGTGTTGACTTCTATCTTTCGAGATAGTACACCTCTTCTCAATGTCGTACCTGATAACCCTAATAAAAACATATGCAGATTTGTGTGGCATCCCAACAAGGCATTTTATATTTTTGTTTTTATTTATCCTCTTTTCTGAAAGGGGATAGATGAAGGCAGAGATGTAAAAATTTTCACCACAATGAATCATGAACCATCCATCCCACGTGTTTTGGATTGACCATCCTAATTAAAACACATTAGATCCAGTGATTTTATCCTTTGAAACTGTAGGTTTAATCCTCACCGTCCAATCTTTGATCGGACGGTCCAAGGAGAAAACTGAAGGACGCTGGCCTAAAGACAGGATGTGATAACTTAAATAATCAATCCTATACCACGTGAAAGTGAGCGCATCGGTAGCCCACATATAACCACAAGATTAGTTAATTTAGGCTAATTACCTAATAATCATTGAAACTTTAAAAGTACATAATTAAATCTAGAAAATCGAAAAATATAAATGAGGGCTCATTTAAAGATAATATAAAAAATTATTTTAATTAATTTCGAATAGTGGATTTTTTTAATTAGGGTTTAATTAAAAATATAATAATCCTAATTACTCCCTAATCATTTCATTAATTAATTCCAAACTTCTTGTACATATTTAGGGGATGACTTCTACCTTCCTTAATTTTCTTGAAATTTATTAATGAGTTAATTAAGGAAATCAATTATTGAATCCCTAATCACCCTCTTAATGTAATTAAGGGTAATTAAGCATGTAAATAGTGATTTAATCACTTAATTAAGATAATTAAATATTATTTGAGTGAAGAGGAGGTTTATGGAATGGGTTTGGGGTATTTTCCCTAAGTTATTCCCTAAACCCCCTTCCTTCCTTAATCCAAATCTAATTAAGGATTAATCCACTAATAATCTTCTTAATTAGCTTAATCAAATTCTCAAAATCAATCTAAACTTAATCAATCCTTTGATGGGTAGATCCTTAGGTGTTCAAGAGCCTAAGGTAAATTTAAGGAAATCATTTCCAACTCATGTGTGGGAAGGTTATGAAAGTACTTAATGAAACTCTTTAGCTTAATTAATCAATGATTGTGAGCCAACTACATTAGGCCCCTTTCTTTCTAAGGTGCATTTCTGATTTAAAATTAATGTGGTTGCATATCATATGTTGGCTCACAATTGTTTGAATAATTATATTAAGGAGGTGTAGGTAAGGGGTAATTAATGGATTTAATTTACACCTTAACCTAAATGAAACATAAAATCAACTTAATAGTTCTAAAATTAAACTAAAATAATGCACACATGAAGGAAATAGCACCCTTACTTCTCCTAAATCAAACTCAAAACAAAAATAAAAATCTCTTTAAGAAATGTTGATTCACTTTAAATAATCTTATTTCATAGGATTGTCTTTAGGAATTAATTAGGGTGAATGAAATCATATGCTTACATCATTTTATCTCTTTCCAAGCATGTTAAATGTTATTTTCCATGTGAACTCATGCATTCATACCTTTTAAAAAATCAAATTAAAATGATTTCCTTTATGTTAATTTTCTTTTGGCTAAAGTAAGAATATGAATGGCTATTATCACTACTAAATCAAAAATTATTTTCAAAACCTATAAATCAAAGATTATAAATGAAGGTATGCTACTTATAAATACTTATAAGCTTGCATGTGAATATAGCTTAAAGTGTTTTCATGACTTCCTTTTCTTTCTTAACAATGAAGGATCTTCAAATTGCTATAAATTAAACAACCAACAAATCAAACAAACAAAATCTTTGCATGATCACATTTTGTACATCTTGAAAAGTGGTATTAGCATCATAATTTAAGAAGGTCTTACCTTAAGTAGTGGCAAGACTCACTTATGTCTTCCATATAAGTAAATGTGCATTTGATTAATGGATAAAAGAATCCCTTTCTTTTCTACTTAACAAAATCATGCATCATGAAATATCCAAATTTTTTCTAAACAACATCTCTTAGCATTCATCATTAAGGTGTGTTAAACCTTACATTACATGTATAGATATGCTTAGGATTTATTCATATGCATGATACACATGCTGGAAAGAAATGAATGGTTGTGTATTTTATGATAGTAATTCACTTTAATTAATCCTAAAATACCTTTCTTATTGAATAGGTTTATTTAGAGCAAATCTAAATTTAGGATTAATTAAATACATAATAAAATATTCACTAAAGAAAAATCACAAATGAATCTACCTTAGAAATTACTTAAGGTGGGGATGAAAGAGAAGTTCTCTCTTTTCTTCTCTTTACAACACTTAGTAATTAAATATGTTCATTTAAACCAAATCAAATCATCAAATAAAATAGACAAATCAACTAACCACTTAAAATAAAATCACCCCTAAGAATCATTTCACACTTAGAAAACTCCAATCTTAAAGCCTAGTTAAGACATACCACACAAGCCTTAAATGGCACACATTAAAGCTAAGTCACCATTTCTAGTTTTATGTTAGATGCATGGTTTGATGCCTAATTTTATTTTGTGTTGTAATATTTAATAGATGTTAGTGTATGTGTGTAGACTGGACGATAGGATGATCTTAGTCTAATCATTGGATTGTGCTTAAGCAAATAATAAAAAAAAATATATAAATGCTTTTCCTTTTTTATACCCTAAGCATAATAAAAATGTGGACTTGGTTACCCATGTGTGGGGTTCTAAGTCCAATTTATTCATATACATTCTTGGGATGTATGGTGTGTTTAGCTAATCTCTATTTTGTAAATTTTAGTTAGATTTACTTTCCCTTTTTCATGTAATTTTGCAATTAAGATTTGGAATGAATGTTATGGGGGATTAGGATGAACACTAGTCATAAGACTATGTCTTATGCACCATGTGAACCAAGAGCAACCAACCAAAAAAAAGAAGAAAGAAGAAAGAAGAAAAGAAGAAAGATAGAAAGAAGAAGAAGAAAATAAGAAAGAAGAATGAAGACCCCCATAACATGAATTCCTTTTATTGTAATTAATTCATCTATAATGGTTGTATAAGGGTAGAGCTCGACTACCCACATTTCTTTTCTGATTTGTACGGTGGATTCCGACCACAAAGGCCTTTTATTCTTTTGTGTTAGCTTTATAAATTGTTTGATATTTGTTTAGCTTGTGCATTGAGATGGTATATTTTTCCTAGTTTCTTTCTTGCTTTCATGAATGGCTTGGATGCGATTAGAATCTTAGAGAAAAATAAATTTTCTATCCAATCAATCAACTCAAAATTAAAATTAAATAACTCATAACCACACCTAAAGCTTAATAAATCAAGATAAAAAAATTTAGCAACCCCTTATTAGATGTTATATGTTTCACATCATGCATAAAAAAGCATCTTGCTTTTACTTATGGAGGCTTCCACCTTGCCGTGGGAACTTGGCTTGACCTTTGAGAGCCATGGTGAAAACACACCTCCTTCTTGTTGATTTTGGCCCATAACTACCTCATGCATTATGCATATGAATCCCATACTGGTCAAATAAATTGTCCAAAATGAAAATAAACATAACAAAATTTGCATTAGATTAAGTTATTCATGCCCTACATGATCTAGTCTCTTAGGGAGTGAGTTTAAGGACTAGTCTCTTTCTAAATAAACAACAAAGCTTAGTTATCTTGCAATAAGATAAGACTACATGAATTTAAAATCATAGAGGAGTTAGTTGGCCACCCAAAGTAAGTCCAACAATGTAGTTTATCCTCTTATGGAGGTAAAACATATACCCATTTTTATAGATTTAGGTCATGCTTGGCCCTCAAAGATCCCTAGGATCCGAGATTGTTGTTTCCCTTCACGGGCTACAAGCATAAATCCTCACCTCTTAGGCATTTTCATGATCTTGTATTATGGAATTATAAGTCCTAGATTTCTAATAAAAATTCAACTCAAATAAATAATTCTCTTCAAATTCAAAAATATAAAGCCCAACCATAGGATAGTTTAGGATGCTCAAGTCTCTAGCATCATGAACGCCCCTACTTATCTTCTTTGGATGATTATTTTGATCAATCCCACTTGGTCTTTCAAAAAAAACTAATTGATTGATAGTCCTATCTTTGAAATCTTTGAAGATAATGATCATTTACATTAATCAAGAGTATTCTTAAAGAATCTCATTCCTTAAGATGTAATTAACTATGAGAGCTTGCCTCCATAGGGAACTTAATGAACTCGCTTTAAAATAAACCTTGCTTTTACTTTTCATGTAATGTAGGGAAGAATCTCTAGTACATCCAAAGACCCATCCCTGGAGTCCCATTAGTGATTAGTCCATTGTGATGATGACTTCTATCTCTGATAGTACAGCTTAATGTCGCACTGATCACCCCTAATGAGAACATCTGGATCTACGTGTCCTACCAAAGCATTTTTTTATTTTGTCTTTTAATACATTTTTAGATGAAGATGCAAATAAAACACCACATATTTTGCCCTAGAATGCTTCTACACAAGGAGAAAAGTCAAGTTCTTCCCCTAAAGATGAGCAAGGAGCAGAACAACAATAAGAAATAGACGAAGAATAAGAGCCTATACTTGTTGATGTTGCGGTACTAGCTAGAGAGCAAAGATAAATGCAGCATCAAATGGAAGTCAAAGATAAGAAAATTGCACAGCTTGGTACCAAGATGAATGAAATGATGGTACAAATGAATATCATGATGGATATATTATTAAGAATATCACATCATAGCACATGTTTTGTCTGATCAGTAGCTAATAATACAACTTCTATACCACCAGTTTCAAGTACCTCAAGCCATACATGCTACACCCGGAATAGTTAACCAACTACCTCTTCACCGTAATTCAAAATATGGATAGCAATAATTGAATGGTAAAAGCTTAGCTAGAAATAATGAAAAGATAAAGGCGCTTATAGATGAAAAAGTTGAGTAAGGGTCATTACCCAGTTGAATATATGATCAAGTACCATAAAGGTTACTGCCAAAATTTAATAATTTCGAGTTTGGTAACCCAAAGCAACATCTAGCCCAATTTAAGGCTACTACTATGGTAAAAAGAGAATGATGCCGCTTTCCATCAATCAAGACCGACCTCAACTACTTTCGAGTGGTATGCAGAATTATAGAATGATTCAGTTAAAACCTTTGCTGAGTTAGAGATAATATTCGTGAAGAAGTTCGCTAGTGCAACTGAGAAAATAATAATTGCTAACCTTGGCTTGCTGAAAAGGAGAAAAGATTAGTCAGTGATAAAATTCATAAGTCATGTAAGTATGAAATGTGAGCAACAATTGGAAGAAGAACATGCATCCAATTGCTAATGGGAAAATATGGATGATAAAATGGCACCATTTTTATATATGGCATCAATTACAACGTTCCAAGAATTACTTGATAGGTGAAAAGTTGAATCACCTAAGTCTAAAAATCTATACGATAAATCAAAGAAAAATAAGCCTTCAGACTCAAGAAGAAATGAAACTCATGCTAATTTCTTTAGCTCAAGTGGTGGAAAGCGGAAATCTATAATGTGGATAAAGAAAAATAGCCAATGTATAATGATGATAAGGGAAAGAAGCCTATCTATTCTAATCCATAGCCAAAATTGATATTGGGAGGTAATGATAAACCTCAGACTTTTCCAAGTGGTGGAGAGCGTCCAAAATAAGCAACAAGAGCGAATGCGACCATCTCTTAAGAAAAAGATGAGCAAAGAATATTCTTTAGAAGGGACAGTGTGGCTAAATTATTTCAACAAACAGTCAAAGTTGGTCTACAATTACTATAAATTAAAAGGCCTGAAGAAGTTGATTAATTCAATAATCCAAATTACTATCTCTATCATCAAATGATCAGGCATCCTATCGAAGATTATTATGTCTTCAAATATTGGCTAGAAAGAAAGTATCGGTGAGGTGAATTTACATTATCCGATAGTATTCTAGTCAACCCAAAAAGAGAGTCTACAAGATTGATTACGTCCATTTCTGTATCTTCCATTAAAGACATAAAGAAAGAAAAATTGATTCAGATTGAAGTATGGGAAACAGTAATTCCAAAAGATCATGAAAATGAAGTAGTTAAAATGTGTCCCTGTTAAGTGAAATCACCACTTGAACCAATATTGGACTTAAAAGAGATGCTTAAACCAAGTATTTGGGCTTCTTAGTGGCATTCTGATAAAGCTACTTCATCACAGCACGAGGAGCGGTCTACTGAATGCATGCCTCATAAATCAAAGAAGCCGACTACCAAAAAGAAGATCAAGAAGAGAACTACAACTCAAAATCTTATTAACAATTTAGAGGAGTATCACTAGCAGACAAGACAACCATTCAGGCTTGCAGACTTTATGCCTAAACTTTGCATTGTTGAATCGAATGAAGAAGATAATGGTGAATCTTGTCTAGCAGAGATATGTCAAATCATTTATGTGAAATCAGATGTTCTTCAGCATCAGTTACTCCGAAATGACAAGGGTAGTCAAACAGACTCGACCAACCCATCAAAATTCTTATCTGGAAAGCAAAAAGAGCCCGAGGAGTTAACATCTAAATTTTGTTTAATAACTCAACAAAAAGATAACAGTTTAGATGAAGATTTGTGTTTCTCCAAGGAGAAGAGTTAGACTCATCGATATCATCAGGTATAAAATATATGAAGTTGAAAAATGAGTCTAGTCCTTTTGGTCAATCCTCTATAATAAGAAGTGAATTTGAAGAAACTATCTCCTCAAAAGAATTTAAACAAGATAAGGTGGTTCAAGTTCAGTTGAGAAGTGGTAAAGTCTTACCACCTTCATCAAAGAAGAGAAATGCAAATAAAGATAAAGGCAAACAAATTGAAATCAATGAAGATATCATTCCCAAAAATCCTAAACTAAAGCATAAATTAAGTAGAAAGATAGATTATAATGTTCTATCACATCTAAGAAAGATCCCTGCATAATTGAGTGTGTACGAGTCTCTCTTGATGTCAAAAGACCTCTGAGAAACTTTGATATAAGCTCTCGAAGATCCGAAAAGTTATGAAGCTTACTTTGCTAAAAAATGCATGATGAAATCATTGCAAACTCAAGATCTCCCAATAATCATATTTTCTAAAGAAGATCTTATGTTGGGAGTAGCAGATCACAACCATCCTCTATATGTTATTGTAGAGAGTGATGGCATCTCGATCAGTCAAATATTGATTGATCCAGGTTCTTCTATCAATCTTATGAGTCTAAAGGTATTAAGAGGATTATCACTTGATATCCAACATCTTAGGTGAGATAAGTTGATGGTTCATGATTTCAATGAGAAAGGATAGAAAATCTTGGGTTCTTTTATTCTCCCGCTCAGTTTTAAGATTTATATATAGAAACCAAGTTTCATGTAATCGATGCCGATACATCATTTAGAGCTCTCTTGGGTCGACCATGGCTGCATGAGTATGGCATGGCCCCCATCAACTATGCATCAGTGTATGAAGTACCTGAAAGATGGAGAAAAATTTAGAATTTCTGGTAACCTACAATCATTCTCCATCCACGGATAATGAATGGAAAATATTTCATCCCTAAAGAGCTAAGCCAATAGAGCCTCTTGAAGGGTAGCATCCACTTCAGAACTAAAAGAAATTCATAATATGAAAGGAGCAAAAAAAAAGAAGAAGAAATACCGACTCTCCTAAAGCACTTGACTCTACACCTAAATCAAGAAGATCAGTTCCTCACTTGGGAAGTGACATACAGAAAGAAGAAAATATTCCTGTCAAACCTAAGGGAACTTATAAACTTTCAAGAAAGGCAAAGTATGAAATAAGTGATTCTGATTCAAACTATGACTTTGAATTTACTTATGGAAATATATTTTAGAGGGTCACATCAAGAAGGATAGCTCATTTGGCTGTGTCAAATGACTCTTTCAAAATTATACCCATCCCTCAACAATACTTCAAAGAAATCAGTCCAATGGAGGTTCATAAAATTGAAGAATTGATAACATTCTATGTGTCACTGTTGAGTGAGAGTGGCAGAACAGGAACTCTATTTTATATATCTGAAGAGTCTCCGCCTTACAATTTTGACCAACCTACTCAACATGAAAATTCTGATGAGATAGTACCAACAAGAATATGAATATATTATCCACAAAAATTATGAAGAATGATGCATAAGCTTGGAATTCATATTGGAATTACTAAACATAGAACTCAAATCTTTAAGAGGATGTGGAGCCAAAAAAGTCCTCAAGCATCATGAAGAAGTGATAAGTTTATCACTAAAGGTCTTGGGTTCATCCACAAATCTTGTCAAAATAAAGTTTATTATAATATAATAAAAGCTGAGGTCAAAACTAATAGTGATGAAGAAGATGATCTCCATGAAATTCTTCTTACAAATGATGATGAAGTAGAAGCCAAGTCTGTGCATGAAGAACTCGAAGATGGTAGACAAGTAGCTAATATGGATGGACTCAATGAAATCAACCTAGGAGCTAAAGATGATCCCCATCCAACTTTCATTAGTGCCCTTCTACCTGATGAGAAAGTTGGAAAGCTAAAAATGCTACCTTGAAAATTCAGGGATTGCTTTGCCTGGACATATTTTAAAATGTCAAGCTTATCCCCTGATGTAGTAGTTCATAAACTTGTCATTAAACCAAATGCAATGCCTGTTAATCAAGCTCCTAAGCGAATGAGATTAGAGATTGAAGAACAAGTAATTGTAGAAACTAAGAAGCTGATCAAAGCAGGCTTCATCCGGGAGGAGAAGTATGCAAATTGGATAACCAACATTATCCTAGTTAAGAAGAAGAATGGCCAAATTCGTGTTTGCATTGAGTTCCAGGACCTAAATTAGGCATGCCCAAAAGATGACTTCCCACTTCCAATATCAGAACTACTAGTGGATAATTTTTCCAACTATGATATGTTTTCATTCATGGACAGATCATCGGGATATAATCAAATTAAGATGACACCTGAAGATGAAAAACATCATTCAGAACACCTATTGGCACTTACTGCTACACAGTCATGCCTTTTGGTTTGAAATTGCTGGAGCTACATACCAAAGAGCCATGACACATATTTTTGATGAGTTGATTCACCGTAAGGTGGAATGTTATGTTGATGATTTGGTGGTGAAGAGCTTAAATCATGAAACTCACTTTGAAGACTTGAAAATTGTATTGAGAGAATCAAAAATATGATCTCAAGATGAATCATCTAAAATGTGCATTCGGTATCCTTCAAAATTTCTTGGGTATATTGTACGTCATAGAGGAATTAAAATTGATCCTGCTAAAATCAAAGCAATTGTGGAGATGCCTCCTATGAAGAGTTTGTGTTAGCTCCGTTCTTTACAAGGACAGCTTGCATTCATCTATTGATCTATATCAAACCTATTAGGATTCTATCAACCATTTGCAAAATTGATGAAAAAGGATGCTCCATTCAAATGGGACAAGGAGTGCCAAGAAGCCTTCAATAATATTAAAATCACTTAAATCCATCAATCCTTGCATTACTACTCACAGAAGCCCCTCATTCTATATACGTATTAGACGAGTCCCTTGGAGCATTATTGGCACAACACAATGAAGAAAGCAAAGAGAATGCTCTTTATTATATCAGTCGAAGATTGATAGGAGCAGAAATGAGATACTCTTCGATAGAGAAGCACTATTTAGCATTGATCTTTATAGTCCAAAAGCTCTATCATTATATATTATCTCACAAGATTACCCTCATCTTAAGGTTTAATCCACTGAAGTACTTGATGACAAGACCAACGTTGACAAGTTGCTTGGTAAGATGGGTAGTATTGCTTTTACAATTTAATATCACAACGTTTCACAGAAAGTAATGGAGGGACAAGTCTTAGCAGATTTTCTTACTACACATCCCATCCCTGCAGACTCTTCTCTTAATGATGATTTTCCTGATGAGCAAATTATGTTCATTCATGAAAGAGAAAAATCACAAATTTGAGAAATGTACTTTGATGGAGCCTCATCGATCAAACAAGTCAAACCTCTAAATTTCCCAAGGGCAAGAGAAGGAATCGGCATCGTCTTTATAACACCAGAAAAAGGAGGGATAATGAGACAATCATATGGGTTGACCGAGCCATGAACTAATAATGAAGCCGAGTATGAAGCATTGGTAGCAGGTCTTGATGAAGTTATTTTCATAAGCATTCAAAACTTGCATAGTTTTGATGATTCCCAGCTTATCATAAATCAAGTACTTGACATCTATAAAATCAACAAGCTTGAGTTAGCTTTCTATCACAAGTGAGTTCTCGAGCTTATGAAGCAAATAACAAATATCACATTAACTCGAGTCTCTCAATCCAAGAATAGCAAAGCAGATTACTTAGCAAAATTAGCTAAGAAAATGGCAAGTATGAATGGTGATTATGTCATGATCGATATTTACTTAATGAGTTCTAGAGCTAGAAAGTATCAATCCCACAGAGGGGTTATCAAATTTGACCAGAGATGTGACTCAAGTTGCTCCTCAAACTCTCCAAAATCTAAGAAGTTGTACCAGAAGAGCTAAGCGTTGCTTAAAAGTAGTGTGAAGCCTTTATTGTAGAAGAGCCACATGATTGGAGGAAACCTTCATTACTTTAAAGAAGGTAAATTACCAAATAATAAATCACCTCAAATTGAGAAGAGAATGTTGCGCTATGATTTTATCAACAACACTTTATATCGTAGATCCATTGGATAAATTTGGCTATGATGCCTAAATGCAGATGAAGCTAGCAAAGTGATGGTTGAAGGTCATGAAGGACTTTATGGTGCACATCAGTCAGGTCCCAAGATGGCAATAAAGATCAAAAATATGGGCTATTATTGGCCATCTATGGTGAGAGATTGTATCAATCATGCTAAGAGGTGTCATGAATGTCAAGTACATGGAAATATAATCCACCAACCTCCAAATCCACTACACCCAACAATAGCATCTTGGCCTTTTGAATGCTTGGGTACAGATGTAATTGGACCAATTGATCCACCATTGTCAGCTGGACACTGCTTTATCCTAGCAGTGCCTGATTATTTCTCTATGTAGCCTGAAGGTACTCCATTTAAAGAAGTTACTACTAGTCGAGTGATCAACTTATTCATGCATAATGTGGTCTATATATTTAGAGTATCATGTTGAATAATTTCTAATAATGGCACAGCTTTCAAAAATATAAAGATTTATAAATTCATCGATCGACACAAAATTGATTGGCATACTCTTCAATATACAATCCAAGAGCAAATGGCTTGGCGGACGCCTTCAATAAGACATTAGTCAAGCCGCACAAAAAAAATTCTTACTAAAAATAAGAGAGAATGGCATACTAAATTAATAGAGGCACTATGGGCGTATCGAACCACAAACAATATGTTGAATAAAGCCACTCCCTATTCATTGGTATTTAGAACTGAAGCAATTCTTTTGCTTGAAGTCGAGTTATCATCACTTCGAGTAGCCATCCAATATAATCTAACTGAAGATCAAAATGCTCATTTGAGAATGGAGGAACTCGATGCGCTTGATGAAGTTAGATTGCAAGCTCACCAAAATCTGGAGCTTTATCAAGCAAAGATGTCCAGGGCTTTTGACCAAACGATAAGTCCTTGAACATTCCAAGAAGGGGAATTGGTCTTGGTGCTGAGAAGACCAATTATTCTTAATCAAAGAATTAGTGGCAAATTTGAGCCTAATTGGGAGGGTCATTTTGACATTGAAAAAGTGTATTAAGGAGGGGCATACCAACTCATTGACTTAAAAGTTGAAAGATTAATGCCTCCAATTAATGGTCGATACCTAAAAAAGTATTATACATGATGACTACATTCTCGAAGTACAATAGAAATCCTCCTACAAGATAGGGGCATTTTTTTAGTATATCTATTTAGGTCGACATCGTGCTTCATGTTGAGATCCCTAAATAAATATACTTACTCAAGATGAAAAAACTTTTGTGAAAATTCCTCTGTTACACAGGGGGAATTTTAGATTTCTGTATATAAATGAAATCAATGTTACATGTTAAAACCCTCTTAAGAGCATATCAACTCAAATATTGATGTATTTGCAAAATTTCATCTTGAAAGTTCTTCTAAATGTGCTTTAGAATTCCTTCTACAAGACAGGGGCATTTTTAGTTTATGTCAAGTTTATTTGAGTTGACATCATGCTATAAGATGAGATCCTTAAATATATTCTAATTCAGGTTGACATCGAGCTTTACACCAAAATCCCTGAATATACCCATAATTATTACTATTAAGTTATAGGTTCTTGCAAGAATAAAATAATCTATTTCTATGCATGAAAAGACAACCATAAATGTCAAAATTTTATCTCCCAGATTTGCCATATTCTAGAGATCAAGTTAGAAGAACTCTCAATCTTGGAAGCATTAATCAACTGAGTTGGAAAAACATCAACCTTTACATCCTGAAGTCTTGGACACTGATAGGCTATAAAGGTTGAACTCAATAATTCTACAAATGGTCAGGTTGCTGACGCTCTCCTCACTCAACAAGCCATAAGAAAAGGCAGCAGTGAAAGTGCCCCCCGTTCATTAGTCCGATGACCAAATCACCAACCCATCACAGCTTAAGTCAACGACTCAAGTATGTTCTAAAGGTCGAACTCAACAAGCCTAAATATGGCCTAGTTGCTGATGCTCTCGTCACTTAACAAGCCATAAGAAAAGATCATACTGAAAGAGCCCTTGCTCGTCAGTCCAATGATAACTGTTGTTCAATCTCAAACAGGATCTAGCTTAGTGATTACAAGCAACCAGAATCTAATAGATCTTTCTACTTGATCGATAGACCAAGATAATCTAAGGAAACTCTCAATTCAGAGCTGCCTTAAGTCAATCTTTATATTACCTGTGGGGTGATATTTCAATTTTTTCTCAAATAATCTAATCAAGCTCAAAGCACATATCAAATCCAATCTCTTCATCAAGTCTGTCAAAGTAGAAAGCACAGGACGAAGAAAGAAATTTCATAATTCATACAAAGCCGATGGCCAAACTAAAGAATTTTGTGGTTATTCAATATGTTAAAGCACACATTGCTAGATTAATAACTCAACATTGACCCTATATAAGCCGGGAGATTGGGTCATCTATATATGCCCTTCAATGAGTCTGTCAATGCAGCAAGCACAAGACTTAGGGTGTACATACACTTCTTGACAAGTCAATGTGGACAAATCAAGTCAATCCTTCATCATGTCTATCAAGCTTAAAGCTAGAACAAAAGAAATTCAAATCTCAAAACAAGCAGACCAATTCCTCCATCAAACCTAACCAAGCATGAAGCTAGGGTTGGAGGAAACTCAAATCTACAATGACATAAAAGAAAGAGATCTTCAGCAAAGCCATTAAGCAAGGAGTATATGGTGTATGAATTCTTATCTATCACAAGTGATTCGACAAATTGTCCCATCATTTAGCATGTCCAAGTAAGGCATCATACTAATGCCAAATCTATCAAAGCTTGTAGCTATTGTAATCGTAAAATGATCCAAGTTCAAAAAGGGTCAACCAGTATTTAACAAATGTGACACACACCATGCATGAATAACATTTGTTGGGGGCATTTATTAACCTTCACATGTGTCGAATCAAGCTTATAAGGTGTATTGATCAACTTGGATGCTTTAGAGCATAGATCAAGGCTCAAAATATATTGGATGTCACTAAAAATGGTCGAAATGACCTCCGATCGATGAACGGACTTCGCCATCACATTCAGAACATCAAAATTGATCAAAAATATTGCATAATCTAAAGATCAATAGATCAAGCGATTGAGCTATCAATGTTCTAACGTGCATATTGGAGAAAGAAAACTGTGATGATATCCAAACGACCTCTACTCATAAAATTGATTAGGTCGTTAGCTTTGAAATGTTGAAAACTACTAAATGAGACTGTCCATGCTCAATTCGGATGAGTCTGTGCAAATATCGAATGATTAAAAGTGACAATACGCAGATTAGTTGAAATGATCTCAAATTGATGAACGGACTTCGCCTTTATATTTAGAACATTGAAACTAGTCAGAATATAAATATCGTACAACCTGATGATCAACCAATCAAGCGATTGAGTCATCAACATGCCTACATGCATATCGAGGTCAAGAGGCACCAACATAAATTAAACGACCTCCATTCATAAAATTGATTATGCCATTAGCCTCAAAATATCAAAATCTATCAAGTAAGACTATTCACACTCAATTCGGACAAGTCTATGCAAAAATCGAGTGCTTGAAAATAATAATGTGCATTTTGAGCTAAAATTGACTCAATTTGATATATATATATATATATATATATATATATATATATATATATATATATATATATATATATATATATATATATATATATATATATATATATATATATATATATATATATATATGTGTGTGTGTGTGTGTGTGTGTGTGTGTGTGTGTGTGTGTATGTATATATATATATAATCTAATCGTATTCATCATAAATTCACATTAAAGTTAATTAAATGCTTAAAAAATCAATTTAAAAGGATTATTTTAATAATTAACCCTAACTTAAATCCATAAATCCCCCTAAAATTGATCGATTCCAATTCTCCTCCTTTCAGACGCGATCACTTCCTTTAAACAAGTTTTCTTTTCAACCATCTCTCTTGTTTGAATCAGATCCAGATCTTATTGATCCTCAACCTCTCCTTTAACAAGATGTTTTCATCTCTTCATCTTAAGTCTCAATCCAATCTTCTTTCTCTTAAATCCATGAGATCTTCTCCTTTTCTTTCTCCTTCTTGATTCAATTGA
Organism: Cymbidium sinense; assembly: GCA_021442155.1. NCBI lineage: Eukaryota > Viridiplantae > Streptophyta > Magnoliopsida > Asparagales > Orchidaceae > Cymbidium > Cymbidium sinense. The sequence continues at coordinate 30,944 of JAKCPB010001394.1, read as the reverse complement.
TACCTCTTTATCCCCTTTTTCACTTTTCCCTCAACCAAAAAAGCTCTCCTAATTCTCATTAATCTCTTTTCCTTTTCTCCTAATCCAATTCTTTCCTCTTAAGCTGAAAGAGGAACAAAATGAATTTTATCTCCATCTTTGTCTCATTGTCGATCATTGTAAATGCATAGAAAAAATAAGTCAACATGTGATGTGAATGTGTATATGTATATACTTGTCTCTTTGTAGGTTTGAAGGCCTCATCATGTTCATTAGGGCGTGAAGAGATGAAAAAACAACTGTGTCCACTCGCTATGCTCATTAGGGTGTACTGAGTAAGCCAACATTTGTTAGATGTCACTCCACCTAGCCAAAATGCAGCCAAAATTTCATCAAATCTTTGGACTTATAACAAAATAAAAAAGGAACTGGCTTAAAAGCACTAAATAAAGAAATCTAAAGCTAAACTCAAATTAAAAAGAATCAAATAAGGAAAATGAGGGGAGGGAGAACTAAACAAGTTTTAATTAAGATAGGGGGAGTTAAAAGTTAAATTCATAAAGGAATTATAACAAAATTTGAAGTTCAGTCATTCACTGAATATGAAACCTTATGAGGAGTTAGGGGTATTAGAGTTGATGTTTGTTTATGTGAATAGAGCCTCTTATTGAATACTCAAAGCATTAAATTCATAAACAAGTAACCAATGTGAATAATACACTTGAATAATCACATTTTACATCAAAGGAAATAAGGATCTCAATTGAATATCAAAGGACAAATGATTGGTGGTAAATTTGAATATTCAATTTCAAATTCATAATAACAATGTGCAAGTAATTTGGTGGCTTTCTTACAAGCACAAGTTCAATTAGGCAACTCATGATCACTCATGAATGTAGCCTTTAAAAGGATCACTTGAATCCTATATTTGAAGTTATATTTAAAGCACATGAGAATTATGATATATCTAAGTGCTTAGCTCTAAGATTAATGGTATTCAAATGAAATTTATAAAAGGATTTACAATGTAATTAACTAGCTTGTCAATGGTATATACAAACTTTTCTAATCACCAAGTTACATACACTGATACATTGAGTGAATCAATAAAAATCTATATAATTTGAATCAGAGTTGTGATAAACTCAATGCTCATTTATAGATGTAAAATCAGTTCTTTTTGGTTTAGAATAAAAGCTGAATGTGACTAATTGATAAAAACTTGAAAGTTCTTTAACAATGACAAGCAAAATGATATCTGAGAATTGAAAATTTTAGCAAGCAATCCAAGTGTGAGTAATATTTTAAAATTAAAATGCACCGGATTTGCAACACATCGCACAGGCGAATAAAAGGTGTTAATTAAGGCATTCTTAAATACACCCGCATGGGCCCCGACACTATGTTGAATGTTTAGATTCAAGTGTCTAAGGATGTTGCATGGGTTGCTTCCTAGTTTGGTCTTAGGACTGGGTCCAGGTTAACAAAACCTAAAAATCCAATTATTATAAAAATTTTAACTTATTAAAATATCTAATTTTATCATATGGTAGTAGATCTATCCTCTAGGAGCTAAATATAGTATGTGATCTAAAGTTCTTAAACATATTCAATTCAATCAATCAATTAACTACCCCGATGATGGCTATGTTGAATGGTGATTTCAACCGAAGGTAATACTTCCATCAAAATGTGATTCTAATTTCAAATCAAATTAACTTAAATCAAGTATCAATCTAAAAATTGCTTAAATAAAATTCAATCATTAAAAACTTAAAACAAAACTCAATCTATCCACCTTCCATAATTGTTTTGGATGTGACAAATTAAGAAAACTCTAACTCACAAAGGATCCAATATCAAATCAAGTGTTATACTATGTTCACTCTCAATCAATCTCATACCAATAAGGATGTGGCCCATGTCCTACCATATTTTGGCTAAGTTTCAGATAATGTAGTTTAAAAGTCCTGATCAAGTGATTTAAGTAGGCTCCATTATATTATGACCATCGTCGTATTCTCAATGACTTTGCCCTTTGAGTTGTGAATCATGGATACACTGAGAAAAATTCTAAAATAGACTTAAGCTCCTTAGACAAACACACCCCATGCAAGGATTTCTTGAACGATGTAATTCATGTGTTGCTGATAAGGATCCTTGGTCTGTTGACTACCTCTCGACTAAGTAAATTAGAAACCATGATGATGACAAAAAACCATGGGATCTAGATGCACATCATTCCCCAACCATCTTAAGTTAAAATGATGAATTTCATAAATTCTAAATTTTAAACTCCACATGCTGCTACTATATGCTACACATTAAGCTATTTAATGACTAGCCTTAATCAAAAGTTCTCTCTCACTTATTGGGAGGGGTATTTAACTATAATGGCTTACGCCTATAAGAAACTTGAAACCAAATCTAAAGTCCTCACAAAATGAGGGTGAAATCTTTGGGTAGTGTCTTATCTACTATCTCATCTGCCTTCTGAAAATTACACCGACATCTTAATCAATACTCTCTTCAATAATTATCGAGAGGTCGATCGTGAATTTTTAGACCCAACATTTATCCTATTGGACCCTCTCGTCTATTCAATTTCTTAGAATGAGTGTCATAAATTAATCTTCTTTGTAGCTTATAGATGATCAAATCTCAAATATTTTATGGAGAAATTATTTTCAAATTTCTAAGAGCATACTTCCATCTTCACTCTATGTGGATAAAATGAAGATAGGAATATACTCTTTTATGCATTTGGACACCACATAGATCCCCAGATGTTTTTATTAAGGTGATCGGGTATGACATTGAGGAGAAGTGTACTATCTCAAAAGATAGTCACCCCTAATGGACCTAATCACTTGAAAAGGACTCCTAAGGACAATATGCATGTGTGAGATTCTTCCCATACTTTACATGGAAAGGTAAAAGGTGGTTTATTTTAAATCGGGTTTCTTAAGTTCTCTGAGGTAAAGCCCCCATAGTTAATTACATCTAAAGAAGGGGATTCCTTAGAATACTCGATTAATATAAATGATCATTATCTCCAAAGATTTCAATAGGTGGACTATCAATCATTAGTTTATTTCAAAGATCAAATGGGATTGATCAAAGAGAGTTTATTATCAAGCCAAAGGAAGATAAGTAGGAGATGCTCACAATGCTAGAAACCCAATGAGCATCTCAAACTATCATATGGTTGGCTTTACATTTTTAAATTGATTTAATTTGTTTGAGTTGAATTTTCATTAGAAATTTATGGCTTATGATTCCACAACACAAGATTGTGGAAATGCCAAAGAGTGAGGATTTATACTTATGACCCACAAAGCGGAGAAGCAACCTCAGAACCTACGATTTTAAATTCATGTAGGCAAGTCTTATGCTTTATACAAGATAGCTAGGCTATTATTTATTTTAAAAGAGACTATGTCCTTAAACTCACTCTAAGAGACTAGATCATGTGGGCATGAAAAATGACCTAGATCTAATGCAATTCATATTACATTTTTATTTTCATTTTTGGACAATCATTTACTGCTTATAGGATTCATATGCCTAATGCATGAGAAAGAAGATTATCAAAATCACAGAAGGAGGTGTGTTTCCACCATGGCTCACGGTCAAGTTCTCTGAAAAGGTGGAAGCCCTCAATCAAGAGTGAAAATATGCTTTTATGCATAATGTTATAAAATAAATACTCACTAAATGGTTGCTAATTCTTTTATCTTGATTTTAACTTAGGCTTTAAATGAGGTTATGAGTATTTTATTTTTAATTTTGAGTTGTTTAATTTGGTAGAAGATTTATTTTCTTCTTAAGAGCCTAATTGTCATCCAGGCCATACATTAAACAAGGAAAAAATTAGAAAAAAGGATGCCATTTTAATGCACAAGCTAAACAAAATATCACACATTTTATAAAGCAAACGCAAAAAAGAATAAAAGGCATTTATGGTTGCACCACCGCACAAACATGAAAATAAAATTGGGTAGACTCTACCCTTATACAACTTGAATTACAAATGAATTAATTTACAATCAAGTAAGGAATTCATGTTATGGGGTCTTCATTCTTCATTTCTTTCTTCTTCCTTCTTCTTCTTCTTCTTCTTTTCTTCTTCTTCTTTGGTTCTTCTTTTGATGGTTGGAATGGATGTCTAAAGGCTTCACATGGTGCATAAGATGAAATCTTATGACCAATGCTCATCCTAATCCCCCATAACAATCATTCCAAAATCCTATTTGTAAAAATTACATGAAAAAGAAAAGTAAATCTAACATCTATAAAATAGAGATTAGCTAAACAAACCAAACAAATCCGAAGCATGTATATTGGACTTAGCACCTCACACATGGGTAACCAAGTCCACCTGGCCTATTGAATTATTCTTAGGTATAAGCAAGCAACTACATAGCAAAAGTAGTTATATTTTAATTACAACGCCCCTTAAGCACAATCCCCTGCAGAAAATAATGATTAGAATAAATCATCCTACCATTCATTCTACAAACATTCACCCTAACATCCAGACTAAAATAAAACATCAAACAAAACATCAAACCATGCACCCTAACCTAAAGCTAGAAGTGGTGACTTAGTCTAATGTGTGTGCTTGAGAAGGTTTGTGTGGTATGCTTAGCTATGGCTTTAAGGTTTGGATTTTCTTAGTGTGGAGATGTTCAACTTAGATGGGTGGTTTCACTTAAGTGTTTTGTTGATTTGGGTTGATTTTATTTTGTATTTTGATTTGGTTTAAGTGAATCCTACAATTAATTACTAAGTGTTGTAAAGAGAGAAAAGAGAAGAGAACTTCACTTTCCTTCCCTACCTTAAGTAATTTCTAAAGTGGATTTATGTTTGATTTTGTAGTAAATGTCTTATTATGTGTTTTAATTAATCCTAAGTTTATATTTTCCCTAAACAAACCTATTAAAAAAGAAAGGCATTTTAAGATTTAAGTAAAGTGAATTGATTCACAAAACAAACATCACTTCATTTCTTTCCCAACATGTATTACATGCATATGAATGCATCCTAAGCATATCTATACATACAAATGGAAATATTTAGCACACTTCATGATGAATGCTAAGTGAGTTACTTAAGAAAATTTAAATGCTTTATGATGCATGATTTTCATTAAGTAGAAAAGAGGTTTTCTTATCCATTTTTCACATGCACACATGTATGTATGAAATAAGTGATACCATTATTAGCACCAGTGTACAGGTACAGACCTACTTAGGGCTACTTAAAGCCTCACAACCCTGGTTATCCAGACTAATATACCACTTTCTTAAATACACATGTACAAAAGAAATGAGTGAAGAAAGAAAGATGCAAAAATGTTTGTATTTATTTATTTATTTTGTTTATGCATTTTATATGTACAAGTGTGGACCTTCTTAAGTAATAGCATAGGAATGAATAGGAATAAGATTAAGTAAGTGTTTTGTTCTTTTCAAATGAACTATACACTTTGCCAAATCCTATTCAAAATTATGCTAAAAGAAAAGGGAAGGAAAGCCACACTATGCATATCTTCATATTCATATTCACATGCAAGCTTATAAATAATTATAAGTAGCACACTTTCAATTTTTGATGTTTTATTTATAGATTTTGAAAATAATTTTGGATTTAGTAGTGATAATAGCCATTCATATTTTTTTTTACTTTAGCCAAAACATGCAATTTGACATAAAGAAAATATTTCATTTTCAATTTGATTTTAGAAAAGTATGAATGCATGAAATTCATATGACATACACATTTAGCATGTTAGGAAAGAACTAAAGTGATGAAAGTAGGTAAACACATTCACCCTAATTAATTCCTAAAGATAATCTTATGAAATAAGAGAGCTTAAAATAAATCAAGTTATTTTTAAGAAAGTTTGATTTTGTTTTCAGTTTGATTTAATTTCAATAATGTGAGGTGAGTTTGTTGTTCCTAACCCATTCCCACATATGTTTGTTATTTTAGTTTAATTTTAGGTGATTAGATCAATTTTATGCTTTGGTTAGGTTAAGGTATGAATTAAGTATGTTAATTACCCCTTACCTATACCACCTTAGCATACTTAATCAAATAATTATGAGTCAATGAGATGACATAAAACTAGACAAGGAATTTAAATCAGCAATGCATTTAGGAAAGAAATGTACCTAACGCAATTGGCTCGTGGTTAATGATTAATTAAACTAAGGGGTTTAGTTTAAGTATTTCATAACACCTCTCACACATGTGAGTGGAATTTTGATTTCCTTAATTTTCTTAAGCTCTTGAACACCTAAACATCTACCCAAGATAGATTAATTGAGTTCTAAAAAGTTTTAGAATTTTTTAAAATTAATTAAGGGGATAATTAGTAAATTAACCCTAAATTAATGTTAGATAAGGAAGGAAGAAGGTTTTAAGGAATATCACAAGGAAAGTATCCCAAAATTATTCTTTGAACCTCATATTCACTTAATCAACACTTAATTGACTCAATGAGGGTTTAACCACTAATTATACCCTTAATTAAGCTTACATTAAGGGAGTGATTAAGGAATGAACTAGAATTCCTAATAAACCACCAATAAATCCCAAGAAAATTAGGTGAGGTATGAGTCATCCCACTAATTATACACAAGAAGTTTGGGGTTAATTGGTGGAGTAATTATAGGGTAATTAGCAAAATAACATTCCTAATAAAACCCAAATCTAGAGAAAAGCACTATTCAAAATCCATTGAAATCATTTTTAGAATATTCTATGTTCAATTATCTATCCAATGCAATTTATTTCATATTTAGGCTTAGATATGAATTTAAGAAGTTTCCATGGTTAATTAGTGATTTAATAGCCTTAATTAAAGGTTTAATCTGGCCATGTGCAAGCATGCACTTTCCATGTGGCATGATAGATTTGATATTAAAGTTGTCACATCATAGCCACGGCGTTATGCACTTTCTCTCGTCATCGGATGGTGAGGTTAAAGCCACAGATCTAAGGGATTAAATGTGAGATCCATGTGTCTTAAATCATGTTCATTCATCCAAAATGTATAGATGGATGGCCCATGATCTATCCCTATATTTCTGTGAAGAATGGACACCGTCCATCTTCTATGGGATGATCCAAGCTCTATTAAGCTAGGATTGATCCCAAAACTTACCCACACCATCTAGGCACAAAGGCAAACACATCTAATAGCTAGATCTTCATGGGATTAAAATCTACTTCATAAGGACCAAACTAAATTTAAATTATGCTTATTTAATGGCTAACCTCACCAGAGGTGATCACCAGTGCTCGATTCTCTTGGAGAAGCTTCGTCTAGTGGAGATGAAACTTTGTTGAAGTTTGAGGCTCTAAGATTGGGTAGAACCTCCTATGGGCCAACTCCTCCTTGACTTGAGCTTGGTCTTGATCAAGAATGGTCTTCTCCCTGCCTTGAACTTGGAAAGAGCTTGTAAAGTTTGATCTCTCTAATGGAGCTTGAAAAGGAATTGGTTGATATGAGCTAAGTTGAATTTTTAGTGGAGCTCCCCTATTTTTGGTTTGAGTAAATCTGAAAATGGAAAAGTTGATTTCACTTTATGATGCTTGGGATCACTCGGCAAAGGCTCCTTTGGCTTCCTATTTCTCAATCAAATTAGGGACTGTGAAGATTGAATTGAATTAGGGGAGTATATCTCCCCCTTGAAGGATCGGATGCCTTCACTTGCCATTTTGATCCAATTGAGCTTATGCAATGGGTTTGTTAGGTTGTTATAGGTGTCCTTGCATTCGGTTTGGCCTAAGGAGTGGAGTGGTGAGGTCCCATGTGCTTGAAATGAGTGGAGGAATCATTCCCATGTGCCCATATTCAAGCAAGTGGTCAATTTTGACCATAGGATAGGTTGGGGCCCAAACCCATTGGGTGTGCACCACACTCTAGTTCACTTGGTCCACTAAAAGGGTGCCAAGTGGTTATAGAGAGGATTTAACCAAATTCCAAAGTGAATTTGGCCAAAATTTATCCTTTGATCTAGGGGTAAAAAGTTTATTTGACCTTGATTTCAATTTGAATATGTTCGATATGTTTGAAAAATGGGTTAGCCAAGTTTCATTGAATTTGGAGTTGGTTTGATATGATTTGGCTCATGTTGACCCATTTAGGTCAAAATGGGTCAACTTAAGTCAAGTTGACCAATTGGTCAAATTGGTCAAACCAAGGGTTGGGTCAAGTTCATATGACCATTTGAAATGTTTTGGTGGCTTTGGTTTGATTCAATTTGGTTTAGGTTTGAATTTGGTTCAATTTAGTTCATTTAGATCAAATGGGTCAAGTTGACTAATTTGACCCATTTGACCTATTTGGGTTAGGTCATGGGTTGGTTTATGTTTGGTTGTCATATGAAATCGATTGGTATCTTTATTTTCAATCAATTTAGGTTAAGTTTGAATTTGGCTCAATTTGACCCTTTTAGGTCAAGTTGGGTTCATGGTCAATTGGGATAGGTTAGGTCTAGTTGGCTAATTGGGGCTTTGGTCAAGTTCAACAAGTGATTTGGAATGAACTTGATCCATTGATTTCAATCAATTTGGCTTAGATCAAGTTTTGACACATTTTGACTTTTAGGTCATCAACTTTCGTGGCCAATAAAGGTTAGGCTCAAATGTTGACTTGGTCAAGTTCAAACATTGGTCATGAATGAACTTAGATTAATGGTTTCAATCAAAGGCCTATGGTGGATTTTGGCTATGTTGATTTTCATTTGTTGGTTTGGTCAAAGTTTGACTTTCAATTGACCAGAGTGATTGATTTGGCTAAGTTTCAAGATTTTGACTTGAAGGCATAGGTTAAATGTTGAATGAATTTGAATTTGAGTTTTGAGTTGTTGATTGTTTGAATTTATATTTCATTTAGATATGTGAATATAAATGAGAATATAAAGTTATGAATTTCATGAATTTGAAGTGATTTAGTTTAATTTAGGCTAAGTCCATAAGAGGAATCAAAGGGACTTAGAAAGATTTGAATTTGAATTTGATTTTTTGAGTTTAGTTTGATTGATTTTAATTTATATTTCATTTATATATATGAATATAAATGAGAATATAAATGTGTTAAGAGAAAATTTTGAGTTTGAATTTATTTGGATTAGATTTAAAGTAAGTCAAGAGGAATCAAAGGACTTAGAAATATTTGAACTTTGAATTTTATCGGGCTTCAATCATAAGTTTCAATCATGATTTTAATCATATGGAATTGATTTGAGTTTGTAGAAAATCAATTAGAATGATTTAAGTTTGATGTTGATTTGATTTGGAGTTTGACTTGAAGAAGTGAGGAATGTGGTTCAGGGTAGAAAATTTTTAACATAAGGCATGATTATTCCTATGGCTAACTTTCTAAGTCTGGCTAGGTTGAGTGTCCATTAATCACTAGATGTGTCTTAAGACTAAGGAATAAAAATCTAGGAGATGTATGTCAAGATGAAGGTTGACAATCATTCTAAAAGAGGTCAATGTAATGGTATGGTGTGACCGACAAGGAACACACACATATTGGTGTTGAAAATGATCAACAACATATAAATGATCACAAGCAATCAGAGATGATCTATAAAAGGTGGAAGAAATCCATAGCTTAGTGTGACTCTACTATGTCAAGAACATAGGAGAGAAGAAGGAATCCACTAATAGAGTGAACCTTCCACTGGGAAGTAGGTTCAATCATTAAGGATTTGATTTGAGTTTGGAGAAAATTTTGATTAAATTTAATTAAGTTTTGTTGGGGAAGAGGGTTGAATTTGTTTGAATTTCTTGTTTGTTTAATTGTGTTTATATTGATTCCACCGAGGATAGACAAGTGAAATAGGGAGAAGTCAAGTCATTCTAAGGGAGAGGTTGTGAAATCTGCTGAGGGATTAGAATTCCAGATACACTGAGGAACTAGAAAGATTTCAATCTCACTAAAAAATAGCAAAAGATTTGATTTGGATTGATTGATTGTTTTGTTTTGTTTATTTCATTGGATTTATTTTGTTGAATTTATTTCAAATTTTTTTAGATTATTGAATTTGAGATGAAGTGGTTTGTGATGGATGCATCGGTAGGAGCCATGGAGGCCTATTAACTGATCAATCCAAAGGGTAGTCTACTAAACATAGTAGGACCAACCAACCAAAGGGATGTCTTAAGTGCAGCTAGGAAGAAAGTATAGTAGACTTACATCCTCCAAAGTAGGGGATGTTGAATCTATTGGCAAAGCAAGATTGAACCCAACCTAGGTAATTATTAAGTGAATGACCGAGGACTTGATCAACTCAAAAAATAGAAGATTTTTTTAGATTTGTTTTGATTATGATGGATCCATTGGTTTGTGATGGACTACAGAGTAGGTCATGGAGGCCTGACCTAACTGCATTTCAATCAAAGGGAGTCCTACCAACCACAAGGTAGACTATCCAAAAACCTTCGTGTAATGTGTTAGGAAGAAAGCCGGGACTCACATCTTCCAAACAAGGAACCATGGATCAAGTTTTGGGCAACAATCAAACCCAACCTAGGACTATTAATGATTGGGACTTAAATGTCAAAGATAGTCAAGATTAATTTTTTTTTTTTTTTGTTTTGATTAGATGGATCCCATGGGGGATGGATCAGAAGAGCCATGTGCCTTAACTGATTTACCAATCCAAAGGGAGTAGTCTACCAACAAGTAGGACTATCCAACCAAAGGATGTCTTTCGGTAATGGTCAAGTTAGAAGAAAGCAGAGACTCACATCTCCAAAGTAAGGACCATTTTATCTACTTTTGGGCAACAAATCAAACCCGACCTAAGGCTGACTATTAAGTGAATGCCACTGGGGGACTTAGATAAGCTCAAAGATGGTCAAAAATTAATTTTATTTTTTATTTATATTGATGAATTCCATTGGTTAGCAATGGATTACATTGAGTAGGGGTCATGGAGGCCTAGGCTTAACTCAGATTTACCAATCCAAAGGGAGTAGTCTACCAACCACATGGTAGGACTATCCAACCAAAGGGGTGCCTTTCAGTGTGCAATGGTCAAGTTAGGAAGAAAGCATGGGGACTCACATCTTCCAAAATGAGAACCACTGTGATCTTGCTTTGGCAACAAATCCCCGACCTAGTCGACTATTGAGTGAATGCCGCTTGGGGACTTAAATCACTCAAAGATAGTCAAAGATTAATTTTTTTTAGTTTATTTTGATGGATTATGTTGTTTGTGATGGATCAAACCGAGAAGGAGCTTATATCGACCTATCTAGATTTACTGAACCAAAGGGACTTCACCGATGGGAGAACTATCAACCAAAGGAGTGCCTTTAGTTTGCAATGATCAATTAAAGGAAGAAAGCTCGAGGACTCACATCTTCCACTACAAAAGATCACTGGGGTGATTGCTTTGGGCAACAAATCAACCGACCTGTGGCATCAATTTGTTCATGCTAGAAAGAATGCATCATAGTCTTACATCTTCCAAAGTGGAATGACTATCGGGGTAACCTGCTTGTGGTAAAATAGATTGAACCTGACCTAAGAGTGACTACGGAGTGAGTACCGACCAGAATTTATCTCAACTCGTAGTCGGCAATTTCTATAGGAGTTCTAACACTACCTAAAGATAGGATGTCTTCTTGGAAAAATGGGCCTTTTGGGGGCTTGAATTCCTAATCCACATGAAAATTAATTTGTTTGTTAGTTTAGTTTATTTTAACGTGGACCCTATTTATGAGGGATCAAATGAGAAGAGCTTATATCGCCTAGACCTATCTCGCATCAACCAAGGAGAATCTATGCATCCGCTAAACAAATTCTCCAACCACGTGGGTGGCTACTTGGAAAGGGGACTATCCAACCCAAGTAACCCGTAGTGTCTAAATGGGGTCGCAAAGGATGTGATCCAAATAGAATGCCCACAGGGAGAGGGACCACTAAAGGGCTTAATCCAAAACCTGAGAAGATGACATGGCTAGTCATATATCATATTGGCATTCGGTGTCCAACTCAAGGAGAAAGCGTAGGGACTCACATCCACCAAGAGTGGTGTACTCACCGGGTGAGTCAGTCGATAGCAACATCAACCAACCTAAGTGTGCCATTGGTTTGCAACAATTAGGAAGAAAGCTCTGGGACTCACATCCTCCTATGCTGAATTGATTGGGATAGATGTCTTCATAGTGTCATCCGACCTGGGAGACTACCGAAAATGCACTAGAACTTATATCAACTCAAATGTAGTCAAGAGGAAAGGAGCCTCTTGGGGACTTATCCTAAACCTCAAATATACTTGACCTAGTTAGATCATGATGATTCATTCAAGAAGAAAGTTTGGGGACTCACATCCTCTTAAATAAAATCAACATGAGGTAGTTTTTGTACAAATGAAATCTACCAACAAGGCTCATTGGTTTGCAATGGTCAAGTTAAGAAGAAAGTGGGGACTCACATCTTCCAAACAAGTGACCACGGGTGACATACTAGTGAGGTAGCATGTAGAGACCTAGAGCAATGAGTGAGTGCCAGGCTTGCTCCCACATCAAAATAGCGAGAGATAAAAGATATGTGTTTTTTGTGCATGTGTTAAAGGAATAAGATGCTTTCTCACACCTACCTAAACAGGGGAGTTTGATGAAATGGTGCCATGGATGGAAACGAATTCCCACTAAGAAAGGATGTCCGTTCTCTTACACCTAACTTAGTTGTGCTAATCAAAATAGATGCCTCTTGGGTTCTCACACCTATTCTAGATCGAGATTGTGTTTGTGTTGAAAGAGGGATGATGCCAGGGGACTCTTACACCTAACCATGCATGCATGATTTGTAAGACAAAACAATGCTTTGAAAGAAGAGAAGATTTTGATGAAATGGAATTAGATTTTTTGATTGATAGAATTATTTTCAAACATGATTTTATGGGTAATATTTCTTTAAATAGATCCCATTAATTGGAAGCATCGGTGTTCCCTTTACAATCAATAAGTCGATAAGATTCCTTGGTAGGCCTTCTCTATGACATGGGGCCTTCCCAAGTGGGTTCAAACTTGCCTCCCATCTTTGATGGGGCAATAATGGTCTCCTTGATTACTAACACAAGTTCTCCTACTTGGAAAGACCAAGGACGCTTGTTGTGAGCTTGAATCATTTTGGCCTTGTACAACTCGAGGTTCTGCACCCAATTCTCTCCAAACCTTCAAACTCTTCTAACCACAACTTTGCATTCTGCTTTATAGTGATCTTACTACCCAATGTTATCCTTACTGATGGGAGTTGAACTTCTAGGTAGAATGCTCACCCATTCACTAAAAAGAGGTAGATGAAGAGTTATTGCTATTAGATAGAGAACCACTCTCAAGCGTCTATTGATCTTTTGTAATGCTCTTTACTCTTATCAAATTCCACCATACCTCGGTTGATCTGGAAGCACATACAAAGACCAAGGATGACCCACTGATATGATTTATGAATTGACCGGGAGGAGGATCTCAACATGGTACCCACCGAAAGGAATAGTGGTTGGTGGAGGACCACACCATATACCGACACACAATGGCATCTCCTAGCACATCCATGCGCTTCATCATCATCAAGGCTAGTAGTATCCTAGTCTTGATCTTCATCTTCATCGAGATTGATGTGCTCACATAGACTAATGTACCTTATAATGTCATGGGCTTCATGTTTATCTAAATAATGTAACCACATTTGGTCAAAGATGGTATAAGGTGCCATCAAGAGGAGAGAGCTCTTTATTTCACCTGATGGGCTTGTGACTTTTCTTGAGGTAGTTTGCCAGTGTTCAAATAGTCTATGAATGATTGCCTCCAATCTAGCTCCTTGTCCATTTTGGCAATGGCAACCTCCCCTTCAAGAGAAAGTCTCGATGAGTTCAACATAAGGGATAGGACTTGTCTATTTTGGACCCTTATTGGAATGGACTCATCTTCTGACATGCAATTCTTTGGCAAGTTTGGCCAAAGCATCTACTACATTCTCTACTTGGGAACCTTGTAGATGGTGACTAGGATTTGGGCCAACAACTTCATGGTATACTCATGGTAATGATGAAGCTTGGGTTTGAGAACCTTGTAGGATCAATCTGATTGATGACAACGAGAATCCCAAAGATGTTGATGCTCTTGACATCGATGATGGCTAACCTAGACGCAATCAAAGCCTCATACTTTTTTTATGTTGGTTGGAAAAGATAGTATGAATCTCATCACATCGCAGAGTTAGAGAACTATTCCCCCCCTCTTTCTGAAGAGATCGTGGTGCTTCCCTTTTATGAAAAGAAAGCACCATCAAAATACATCTCCATCATTTGTCAACCTCCCCTAAGTTCATGATTTGTTCATCGGGAGATCACTAAGCGAGAATCAAAGGAAGTGGGTGTGCTAAGAAATCGCTAGTGCTTCCCTTTTATCACAGGGTACAATGTGATATCAAAGCAGAGATCATGGACCATCATGCTAAACATCCAGATAACATTGGCCTTGTCATGAGATACTGCAGTAGATTGGTTCTAGAGATTAAGTTCACCTTATGATAAATCATGTAATGGCGTAGCTTTTAGGAAATAAAGATCAAAGCTAGACAATGTTTCTTAATAGGTAGGTAGTTCACTTTAGTAGGGATTAGATGACGACTGGGGTAGTAGAGAGCACTCTCCTTTCCTTCGTCATTGGCTTGGGCCAACGGAGCACTGAGAGAGTCATCCAATGTAGCAGTGTAGAGAATGAGTCTGAGTGGATAGGCCGGATGGCACCTTAAATACTACTTGATATCTTCAAAGGCATGCCGGCACTTGTCATCCCAGTTGAACTTGACATCATTTTTGATAAGTGCTTAGAATGGCTTGCATCTCCCCGATAAGTTAGAGATAAAGCATCTCAGATATGCCAACCATCCTTGGAATGATCTAAGTTGAGTTAAACTTTTAGGAGGTAGCATTTCTAAGATACCTTTAATTTTTTCTGAATCTATTTCTATTCCTGTCGAAACCCAAGGAATTTCTGAAGCTACTCAATGCACACTTCGGGATTCATTTTGAGGTTATATTATCTTAACCGCTTCAAAAACTACTCAAGTCAAAGAGATGGTCTTCTTTTCTCTGCTTGACTACTAGATCATCAACATAGCACTCAACCTGATGATGGATGAGTTCATTAAAGATTAGAGTCATGGCCCGTTGGTATGTAGCACCAACATTTTAAGGCCAAAGGCATGACCTATAACAAAAGATTCTGATCGGGTTCAAAAGCGGTTTCTTTCATCTTAGAGACATCTTGATTTGGTTGTAGGATGACCCATCCATGAAAGAGAACACATGAGATGAGGCAATGTCCACCATTAATTCTAGTATAGGAAGAGGAAACTCATCCTTAGGACATGCCTTATTTAAGTCCCTAAAATTGACATATGAATTTGGCCATTCTTCTTAACTATACACACTTAACAGGTAGGGTATTTTTCTTTCCGATGAAACCAACATCGATCAATTTCTTGACTTTAAATGACCGTTGTTGATTTCTAATCATGCATATCTAGGAGCTTGCTTGATAGGGTTAGCTAGGATCTATTGTTAGCTTGTGGACCGCTACGTGAGATAATCGGCATCTCTTCATAACTCCATGCAAAGTAGTCTTAAACTCACCAATAGCCTAACTAAGTCATTGGTTTCTTCTTCATTCAGAATGAACCGATGTATGTCGCGGATTTTCTTCGTCGAGGTTGATTTTTTTTAAGCTTGTCAATTATTGAATGAATCTTCTTCAAATTCTAGAGGTGCATCTTGATTTGAAGATCATTTGATCATCTGAGTTTCTAAACACACATCCTCATAAGAGTTGGTGTTGTGTGAAAAGAACTATCACTCCAAATGAATAACACTAAGCAATAATCATCATCATCGACCCACTGCATCAATAGTCATGCTTGATTATGCTTCCATTCGTATTGTTCCATAGCTTCTCAAAATACTTTTGACCGACCATGTATGAGGAACCAAACCTTTCTATATAAGATTATGAACACAAGGCGAGTAAAAGTCAAATGGTAATTCCATTAATTCTTTAAATGAATCCTCCTCAAGTTCTACATCAACTTCAGACTTGAGGATGATGATCCCAAAAAGAATCTCTTGCTTCATATCACTGGAAGACTTAGGGCTTCTTAACTACTAAACCTTCAACTTTTTGAGATGAAAGTGAGGTTAGAAAGCCGCCAATAGTCTCACATAAACATTGAATACTTTGCTTTGTCTGAGGCTGGTCTTCATCATCCAATCAAAAGTCACCTCCAATGGAACCGAGAGGGGTTAGTATGCTAATCACATTAGACTCATCCTCAGTTGGATTCCAAGTCATGTGAATAGTAGGGGTACTCCCATGAACTGAACATAACCATGTTGATGATGGCCAACCAGGGGTCTTCCACCTGAATGCCTCTATTTCTACCTCTACCGTGGAGGTTGAGTCATCCTACCCACATGTCCATATGATGGAATGAACTATGGGTGGAATGTGATATGCTATTTCTTCTTCAATTCCCCTTTCTTGTTCACTTGATTTTCATTTTCTTTTCTTTTTCTTTTCTTTTTTTTCTTCATTTTCTTTTCTTTTGAATTTGAATTTTGTCCAAGTTCACAGAAAGGGTGTTTTGAGGAAGATAGTAGGTCGCATCCTCATAAATCTCAACCTCTAATTGAAAATGGCTTTTCATCTCCTATAATATTCAATCCCATCCTTTCTGAACTTGATGCACTGATGGAGGGAGGATGGAATCATCTTATTCTGATGTATCCAAGGCCTACCAAGCAAAGCAATGAATGAAGTATTCAAATCAATGATGTAAAACTTGGCTTCAGTCTTCTAGTCACCTATCTCCAAAGGTAACACTATGGAACCTAAAGCCGCCTTGTTCATTGAATCCTCTCAACATCATCCATCTCCTCGTGAGTGTGGAGATGTTGATCCTCAAATAGTAAGGGTCTTTAGACTCATAATGTTCATCGATGCACCGGATCGATGAGAACTCGGCAAGTCTCAGTCATGTCAACTGTAATGTGAGAGGATGCTCCCATGTCCGAAGAAGGTCTTCATCTGAAAGTGATCCCTGAGCTTTTTTTTTGTAATGTGCCTCTCAATAGTGCCGTTGAGCTAAGCATATCTCGATCAAGGAGAGCCTTGATTAATGATTATCTCATCTCTTTGGATAAGACAAAGGCATCATATACTTAGCTTAGATGGCAACTTTCTGATGAGAGAGGACATTGTAGTCCACCGGGCTGATCCTCCACAAGCATATCCAAGGGTGGAGCATCCTGGAGGGGCTGATCCTCATACCAATGACTTGTTCCCTCTATCTTGAGGTGCTACCCTAGGAGGTAGAACCTTGCCACTATGGAGGTTGACTTGTGATCTCATGGTAATGGAAGGTTCTACGCACATCGCTCACCTACGCCTTCTCCTATGGGACCCTCAATCAAATGATTCCAAGTCTATCTCAAGAGGCAAACCCATAGTATTCGTGAGTAGAAAATCCAACTCAATCAAAGAGGAAGATCAAAATTGTTATAATTATTTTGAATTGTAAGAGTTATCATTTAGAATAAAAGTAAACAACCCATCAAAAGTAACATAGATGTAATTCAAGCTAGCTTTATTCTTCAATTTCTTGGATTTGATAGGAGGTACAAAGTAAAAATCAAGTCAAGTAAGAGGGGTAAGGGATTTGATGCCCTTATTCACCGATACAAGAGTTCTAGTAGTAGAAGAACAAAAGCTAGCTGAAGTAGAGGAGGTCACTGATGTGGTAGCTACAATGGTAGACTGGAGGCTCAATCGGTTGCGCTTACGGGATATCGTATGGCACATGCTACGGCCGAGCTCCTTTCCTTGAGTTGGCACCGCAACTTGCAAACCTTGATGTTGGAGGTTTGAGCTACCTCGTGCACACAAGGAAAGTTTCTTGATTTTGAATAATCTTTTTAGAGGTTTTGGATAAGGAGATATCCCAACCTTCTTTGGTTTTGGAAAGATCACAAGTATTCCTAAGGATTACCCTAATGGATCTGGATGGTTGTTCCACAAGGTATTCCTTGGGATGACTATAGCACATCTTGAAGCTATGTTCAAGCCAGTCCTAAATGTGAAGCAATCTTAAAACATGACCTAGCATAGGTGGTAGGGGAAAAGTTAGGATCATGGCTTTTGCCCACTTCCTGGTCTCCTAGGTAGCTAAAATGCTTCTTTAAGAGATTCTTAAAGATCTTCCACATTACTCTCCCTTAAATGAATAAGGCTTGTTAAGTTTATCCAAAAGAGGTGGGACCATACTAGGTATGTGTACCTGCATGATGTGGTCAGGAGGAGGCAGGCCATGGAGGTCGTGCGGTAGGGCTGCCTGTGGTAGAGGAGGAAGTGAAGGCTGAGGTCGTGGTCTCTGATGATCTCTAGTTGCTTCCATTTCTATCCCATTATTCTCACTTCAAATACCTTCTTGGCTTTGACTTGGGCAATTGGTCTTGAAAAGGCAACTTTGGCCTCCTCAGTATAGTGCCTTGTTGATTAACTTCTCAAAGTTTTGATGTGAAGCCCTTAAGCATGAAGGCGTGAGGCCATGGATATTCTTTAGAAGAATCTCAATGGCATGTTGTTTAGATGGTTCATTTCATACTCGTTATGCCATCTGAGAATGAGTCAACAAGGGACTCACCGGTGTTGTGCTACAATGAGATCACCAAGTGACCCTTTGTTGAGCTCTAGAAACCTCTTGATAAAGAGTTGCTCCAACTCAGAAATATCTTCAATGAAAAAGTTCAGATACATACCAAAAAAGCTATACCCCTAAGCTACTAATGAAGAGATGAATAGTAAAGCCACCCATTGCAATAACTAGCTAAAATGTGAATGTGCCGCCTCGGTTTCCACGCCATCAAAACTCTTGAAGGAAGGTGGCATAAAACCCTTAGGATATTGGATTGCATCAAATTCCTCCGTAGGGTCTACTTTGAACTGATGATCCTCCTCGCTTGAGCCAAGCTTCCTTCACCGCTTGACCATGGACTTGATCTTTTCTTGTATGGAGGTACTCCACTACCTTCTATACATGCTAGTGCTACCTTGCTCACTGGAGGTAAGTCTGGGTCCAAGACATGCACCAACCCGAACTAGTCTCAATGGTAGGATGAACTGTGGGCTTATTTTGAATGCTAAGATACAAGAGATCTTGAGCCTCTTCTCTCCATCTATTTATCTTTTTCCTTTTCTATTTGTGCTGAGGTGTTGTTGAGTGGGATGTGTCTTCTCAAGCCTCAACACCCTTCCATAGCTCTCGAGGAGGATCCTGCTACCATGCAAACCTCAGAGTCTCCCAATAAATCATCTTCATTGGGATCAAAGTTGATCTTCTCCTCATCACCATTCATATCCTAGATCTCTTTTCCATAAGATAATGTGCTACTATGTCATCTAAGAATGATCAATTCAACATGCAAATGACTTTGACCGATGATCAGATCATGTACCAGAGGCACTACCTCCTACTCCGGAGAATCAACCCCGAGGATTATACCGGAAGAATGCACACCGTCACTAACTGTAAGGTGACACTCTAGAGGCTCTACCATCATGGGTGCAACTGGCTATCCCTCAACTCTTAAACCATCCATGTCTGTGGTGGTGTTGGTGAAGGGATGACCACCATGGGTCGCCATTCCTTCCGCACATACCAGGGCAAAAGGTCTGAGAGCTCAACTATGCCACAGTAGGCGGTGTAGATGGGATGGGATCCATTGGCCATAGCCGAATCACCAACGGGGTCCTCTTCTCACCGGATGTGGCCTTCATGGCCTTCGGCAAAACTAGAGATGATGAAACATGAATGGGTGATGATGGACGGGGTAGGCGTGGTGGAGACACCGACTCTCTATCAGGAGCTCTCCTCGTGATGAGTCCCCATAAGCATATATGTGTATGATGCATGGCGCCGATCGGAAAAATCAATGAGTGCGAGGCCACGACCAAACCTCCTCTCCTAATGATGAACCCTCGGGCCTCCCCTCTCCAAGATGCTTCCCCATGCTGTGGGGGATAACAGATCTCAAGTCAAATTGAGCCCCAGACTCAAATCGTTTGTAGGCTTCGCCAACCTGGCGTAGAACTAAATGGAGGCTAGCATACGACCTCCTACGACCGACTAAATGAAACCACCGGTGGAGGTGAAGTAGGATCCTCCTACATCCTCTGTCACGAGAGAGGATGAAATGGGTTTGTAACCAGGAAGTCAATGGGCAACTCTACAACCGACAGTAGTGCCTCCATCTCCTTGGTGATGTGTATGGTACCGCTTATCATGCAATTTTGTTCTCCTCTGAGTCTTGGGGAGGTGAGTAAGAACTTAGACCCAACCTCAAAAGGGGAGATAATCTGGGATCATAGGAGCCTTACCCTTGAGGTGCTAATGAGGGTGCTAGCCTCACTAGGGCGACGGAAACAACCTGAATGGGCAGCATCAGAAGAGAGAACCTAGAATTATCACTACCTTCCTCTCGTGAGGGGATATCGAGAATGGCAATCAATCAAATGACTGCTTCTGCCATTGTGCTCGCTAATGGTGGTGAGGGGAGTGCCCTCATGTAATCCTCCTCAAAACCATCAAAATGAATGAGGGCAATCGAGGGAAGGCTAGCTGATCCGGGCCAAGTCCATCCATGGGGAAAGGTAAACACATACTTGTGCTTCCATTGTCAACCAAAACTGAACTAAGACCAATAAAATAAAAGAGTCCGAATGTTGAAAATAAACTTGAATCATTCGCTAATTTTGAATTTTGAATTTGAACCCATACTCAACATCTTGAAAGTGTTAAGTCTGGCTCAAATGGATTTAGAATAGATTTGAAATTTTTATTGGAAAGAGGAATTTTTGAATATAGAATCCACTTTCAACAAATTTGGGTATATTGAAAATGGCTTCAAATATTTTTTAAGAGATGCTTCCATAGGTTCATATTTGAATTTTCATTTTATTTTTGGTTTGAGGACCCTTCATTTAACAAATTTGGGTATGTTAAAGTAAAGGGTTGATTTGCTTTTATTTTGGATTTGTGATTTTTGGAATTTGTTCACTTAGCAAACTTGAGTATGCTAAGTGAGGTGCTTGAAAACAATTGTTTCTTTTTCTTTGTTTTCTTTATCTTGTAAATCATTGATGATTTTGAAAATGGAATCTTATTTAGCAAATTTGGGTAGTAAAATGAAGGATCCAAGTGTGTTTTGTTTTGAAATTTTTTTGAAAATAGGATTTAGCAAATTTGAGTATGCTAAGAAAATCCTAATGAGTTTCTTTTGATTTTGATTTGATTTTTGAAAATAGGATTCTTAGCAAATTTGAGCATGCTAAGAAAACCCTAATGTGTTTCTTTTGATTTTTTATTTGATTTTTAGAAATTAGGATCCTTAGAAAATTTAAGTATGCTAAGGGAATCCTAATGTGTTTCTTTAGTTTTTGATTTTGATTTTGAAAGTGGATCCTTAGCAAATTAAGTATGCTAAAAACCCAATGACTTTTTATTTTTGATTTTGTTTTGAAAATAGGATTCTTGGCAAATTAAGGTATGCTAAGAAAATCATAATGTGTTTCTTTCGATTTGGGATTTTGTTTTTAGAAAAAGGAGACTTCACTTTAGCAAATATGGTATGCTAGAATGAAGTTCGAAATGTGTTTTGAAAAAATTTTTGAAAAAAGGAGATTTCACTTAGCAAATTTGAGTATCATAAATGAAATTCCAAAGGTATGTTTCAAATTTTTATTTTGAAAAAGAGAGAATTCACTTTAGCAAATATGGTATGCTAGAATGAAGTTCCAAATGTGTTTGAAAATTTTGTTTTATTGATTTTGAAAGAGAGATTTCCATTTTACAAATTTGGGTATGTAAGATGGAAATCAATTTGAAAGAGGAAATCAACTTAATCATATATGGAATATGTAAATGGGATTTCAAAATAATGTCATTTATTTGAATGAAACTTCATTCAACAAATTTGGGTATATTGAATGGAGATTCATATGTGCTTTTGAAAATTTATTTTTGATTTTTTGAAAATGAAACATCCATTCAATAAATAGTATATTGAATGAAGATTTATATGTGCTTTTAAAAAATTTTTTTGTTTTGAAAATGAAATTCCATTCAAAAAATGTGGGTATATTGAATGGAGAGGTTCATATGTGCTTTTGAAAAGTTTATTTTTGATTTTGTTTGAAAATGAAACATCCATTCAATAAATGTGGGTATATTGAATGGAGAGATTTCATATATGCTTTTGAAAATTTTACTTTTGAAAATTCCAACTTAACACATATGGGACGTGTTGAATGGAATTTCAAAGTTGTATTTTTTTTTGTTTGATGATGTAACATCCATTCAACACATTTGAATGTATTGAATGGATAAACCCATCTTCAAATTTTATATTTTTTGAAAACATGATTGGAATTTTATTTTGAAAATGTCTTCACCAAAATGAATTGAGTGAAGAAGCTCATTTGTGCTTTAAAAATGTGATTGGAATTTTATTTTGAAGACATAATCATGAAGATTAGATGAAGGTGATTTAGAAAAAGAAATTGTGTGCAAAACATTTTTTATTATGTGCATTTTGAAAGAGTGCTTTTGAAAAGCAAGATTTTATGAGGTTTTTTTTATTATTTTAGAATGAACCTTTCCTTACCATAAAATGGTAAGGAGGAAGTCTTTAAATATTTTATTTATTAGATTTTATTTTTTACCCATTGGAGCAAGGGGTTTTAAGGCCAACAAGGGTGAGGTCCTAAAACCTAAAGATGTTGGCAAACTTAACTTAAGGATGAAATAAGCTAAGTGTCAACGGAAAGAAAAATATTCTTGGATTCATACAAAAGTACAAACCCACTATCGACATTTAAAGACAATGATCATTTACCAAAGATAGAGACAGGAACCATCCCAAGAGTCGAAAAATCTTGGTGAAATTATTTTCAAATTTCTAAGAGCATACTTCCTTCACTCTATGTGGATAAAATGAAATAGTTTTTTTATGCATTTTGACACCATGTAGATAGATGTTCTTATTAAGGTGATCGTATGACATTGAGGAGAGTGTACTATCTCAAAAAGATAGAAGTCACCACCCTATAATGGACCTAATCAATAAGGACTCCTAAGGACAATGGGTACATGTAAGAGATTCTTCCCTACTTTACATGGAAAAGTAAAGCAGGGTTTATTTTAAATTGGGTTCATTAAGTTCAGGGCAAGCCCCATAGTTAATTACATCCTAAGGAGAAATTCCTTAAGAATACTCGATTAAGGTAAATGATCATTGTCTCCAAAGATTTCAATAGTAGGACTATCAATGATTAGTTTATTTTAGAAGATCAAATGGGATTGATCAAAGAGAGAGTTATCAAGCCAAAGTAAGATAAGTAGAGATGCTCACAGATGCTAGAAACCTAGAGCATAAACTATCCTATGGTTGGGCTTTACATTTTGAAATTGAATTTAATTGTTTGAGTTGAATTTTTTATTAGAATTTAGGGCTTATGATTCCACAACACAAGATTATGGAAATGCCTAAGAGGTGAGGATTTATGCTTATGGCCCACAGGAGAAGCAACCTCAAACCTAAATCTAGGAGCTTTGCCGCATGACCTAAATCTAAGAAAAAATGGGTATTTGGTTTACCTCCACAAGAGAGATAAACCACCAACTACTTGGACTTACAACCACTGGGTGGCGCCAACTAACTCCTCCTATGATTTTAAATTCATGTAGGCAAGTCATATGCTTTATGCAAGATAGCTAGGTTATTTATTTTAGAAAGAGACTAAGTCCTTAAACTCACTCCCTAAGAGACTAGATCATGTAAGGGCATGAAAAAATGACCTAGATCTAATGCATATTACATTTTATTTTCATTTTGGACAATCATTTGACTCAGCTTATAGGATTCATATGCTAATGCATGAAATAAGATTATGGGCCAAAATTAGCGAAGGGGAGGTGTGTTTCCACCATGGCTCTCAAAGGTCAAGTTCTCCAAAAAGGTGGAAGCCCTCCAATCAAGAGTGAAATAATATGCTTTTATGCATGATGTTATAAAAGAAATACTCATCCAAAGGGTTGCTAATTCTTTTATCTTGATTTTAACTTAGCTTTAAATGTGGTTATGAGTTCTTTATTTTAATTTTGAGTTGATTAATTTGGTAGAAGATTTATTTTTCCTAAGAGCCTAATCATCATCCGCCATACATGAAGCAAGGAATAAACTAGGAAAAGGATGTCATCTTAATGCATAAGCTAAACAAAAAACATCACATTTTATAAAGCTAATAAAAGAATAAAGGTCATTTGGCACCACGACAAACCCAAACAAATTGAAATGAGCTCTACCCTTATACAACCCATTACAAATGAATTAATTTACAATCAAGTAAGGAATTCATGTTATGGGGGGTCTTCATTCTTCATTTCTTCTTTCTTTCTTTCTTCTTTCTTCTTTCTTCTTCTTCTTGGTTCCTTCTTTTGGATGGTTGGAATGTGGATGCAAAGGCACATGGTACATAAGATGAAATCTTATGACCAATGCTCATCCTAATCCCCATAACAATCATTCCAAAATCCTAATTGCAAAAAATTACAAAAAGGAAAAGTAAATCTAACTAACACCTAAAATAGAGATTAGCTAAACAAACCATACAAATCCCAAGCATGTATATTGGACTTAGCACCCCACACATGGGTAACCAAGTCCACTACCTATTGGATTATGCTTAGGGTATAAGCACCGCACAACAAAAATTTATATTTTATTACATACCCTTAAGCACAATCAAAAATAATGATTAGACTAAATCATCCTACCATTCATTCTATGCATTCACTAACATCCGACTAAAATAAAATATCACAAAATAAAAGCAAACATCAAACCATGCACCGCCCTAACCTAAAGCTAGAAGTGGTGACTTAGCCTAATGTGTGCTTTAAAGGTTTGTGTGGTATGCTTAGCTATGGCTATAAGGTTTGGATTCTCTAAGTGTGAAGATGTTCAACTTAGATGGGTGGTTTCATTTAAGTGTTTAGTTGATTTGGGTTGATTTTATTTTATATTTTTGATTTGGTTTAAATGAATCCTACAATTAATTACTAAGTTGAAAGAGAGGGAAAAGAGAAGAGAACTTCTCTTTCCTTCCCTAATTTCTAAAGTGATTCATGTTGTTTAGTGAATGTTTATTATGTGTTTTAATTAATCCTAAGTTTAGATTTTCCCTAAACAAACCTATTAAAAAAGAAAGGCATTTTAAGATTAAAGTGAATTAATATCACAAAACACACATCACTTCATTTCTTTCCCAACATGTATAACATGCATATGAATGATCCTAAGCATATCTATACATACAAATGGAAATGTTTAGCACACTTTATGATGAATGCTAAGTGAGTTACTTAAGAAAATTTGAATGCTTTATGATGCATGATTTTCATTAAAAGAGGTTTTCTTATCCATTTTCACATACACACATGTATGTATGAAAGGCATAAGTGAGTATGACCATTAAGCAAGGGTGTAAGGTACAAGACCTACTTAGGCTACTTAAAGCCTCGCAACAATTGTAGACTAATATACCACTTTCCTTAAATACAAGCACATGTACAAAAAGAAATGAATGGAAAAGAAAGATGCAAAAGTTTGTATTTGTTTGTTTATTTTGTTTATGCAATTTATATGTACAAGTGTGGATGTCCTTCTTAAGTAATAGCATAGAATGAATAGGAATGAAAGCAAGTGTTGTGTTCTTTTCAAATGAACTATACATTTTGCCAAATCCTATTCAAAACTATGCTAAAACAAAAGGGAAGGAAAGCCACACTATGCACATCTTCATATTCATATTCACATGCAAGCTTATAAATAATTATAAGTAGCACACTTTCAATTTTTGATGTTTGATTTATAGATTTTCAAAATGATTTTGAATTTAGTAGTGATAATAGCCATTCATAGTTTTTACTTTAGCCAAAACATGCAATTTGACATAAAGAAAATATTTCATTTTAATTTGATTTTGAAAGTATGAATGCATGAAATTCATATGACATACACATTTAGCATGTTAGGAAAGAACTAAAGTGATGAAATCATGTAAACACATTCACCCTAATTAATTCTGAAAGACAATCTTATGAAATAAGAAAGTTTAAAGCAAATCAAGTTATTTTTAAGGAAGGTTTGATTTTATTTTCAGTTTGATTTAATTTGAAAATTGTGAGCTAAGTTTGTTGCTTCTAACCCATTCCCACATATGTTCATTACTTTTGTTCAATTTTTAGGTGATTTTTTTATGCTTTGGTTAGTTTAAGGTATGAATTAAGTGTTTAATTATCCTAGCCAACACCACCTTAGCATACTTAATCAAATAATTTTGAGCTAATGAGATGAGATAAAACCACACAAGTAATTTAAATCAGTAATGCACCTAGGAAGAAAGGGCCTAATGCAATTGGCTCATGATTAATGATTAATTAAACTAAGGGTTTAATTTAAGTAATTTTCATAACCCCTCTCACACATGTGAGTGGAATTTTGATTTCCTTAATGTGCTTAGGCTCTTGAACACCTAAGCATTTACCCAAGATAGATTAGCTGAGTTCTGAAAAGTTTTAGAATTTTATGAAATTAATTAAGGGGATAATTAAGGTTAGATTAAGGAAGGAAGGGGGTTTAAGGAATATCTTAAGTAAAGTATCCCAATATTATTTCCTAAACCTCATATTCACTTAATCAAAACTTAATTGACTTAATCAAAGGGTTAACCACTAATTATACCCTTAAAGCTTAATTACATTAAGGGAGTGATTAAGAATGAACTTCCTCTAATTAAACCACCAATAAATCCCAAGAAAATTAGGGGAGGCGGAGTCATCCCACTAATTATACACACAAGAAGTTTGGGGATTAATCAATGTAATTAGAGGTAATTAGCAAAATAACATTCTAATAAAACCCAAATCTAGAGAAAAAACTATTCAAAATCCATTGAAATTATTTTAGAATATTTTATGTTCAATTATCTATAATATGCAATTTATTTCATATTTTATTTTTTCTAGGCTTAGATATGAATTTAGAAGTTTTATGATTAATTAATTAAATTTGTTTAATATCGTGCTACCGCATGTGCCGACATCGCGCCATGGTGATGGATTGATATTAAAGTTGTCACATCATAGCGCATCGCGTGCTACGCTTTCTCACCCATCCGATCAAGGATCGATGGTAAGTTAAAGTCCATATCTAAAGGGATTAAATGTGGATACATCTTAATCATCGCCCATCCAAAATGTGGATGGATTATCATGATATCTATATTCGGAGAATGGACACGTCCATCTAGGGATGATCCAGCTCGATTGAGCTGGATTGATCCCAAAACTTACCCACACCATCTAGGCACAAAGGCAAACACATCTACTAATTCATGGGATTAAAATCCACTTCACAAAGGACCAAACATATTGAAATTAGCTTGATTTAATGGCTAACCTGAGGTGATCAGCACTCGATTCCCTTGGAAGCCTAGTGGAGAAGCTTTGTTGAAGTTTGAGGCTCGAGATTGTAGATCCTTCTGGACCAACTCCTCCTTGACTTTAGCTGTCTTGATCAAGAATGCCTCCTTGCCTTAAAACTTGGAAAGAGCTTGATTGAGTCCCGATGAGCTTGCAAAGGGAATTGGTTGATAAGTGTGGCTAAGTTGAATTTAAGTGGAGCTCCCTATTTTGGTTTGAAAATAAAAAATGGAGAAGTTTCACTCTAGAAGCTTGGGATCACTTGGCAAAGGCTCCTCTGGCTTCCTCTTTGCTCAATCAAATTGGGGAGTGAAGATTGAATTAGGGGAGTATATCTCCCCCTTGAAGGATCAAACGGCCATGCCTTCACTTGTCATTTTGATCCAATTAAGCTTATGCAATGGCTTTATTAGGTTGTTATAGGTGTCCTTGCATTTATTTTGGCAAGGAGGAGTGGTGAGTGTCCATGTGCTTGAAATGAGGAGGATTTCCATGTGCCCATTTCAAGCAAGTGGTCATTTTGATTGGGTTGGCTGACCAAACACATTGGGTGCACCACTCCTAGTGTTCACTTCCACTAAGAGGGTGTCAAGTGTCCATGAGAGGATTGACCAAATTCCAAGTGGATTTGGCCAAAATTTACCCTAACCTAGGGGTAAAATGGTCATTTGACCTTGATTTCAATTTGAATATGTTTATATGTTTGAAAAGGTTAGGCCAAGTTTCATTGAATTTGGAGTTGGATTGATATGATTTGGCTCATGTTGACCCATTTAGGTCAAAATGGGTCAACTTGGGTCAAGTTGACCAATTGGTCAATCAAACAAGTCATATGACCATTTGAAATGTTTTGTGGCTTTGGTTTGATTCAATTTGGTTTAGGTTTGAATTTGGTTCATTGATTCATTTAGGTCAAATGGGTCAAGTTGACCAATTTGACCCATTTGACCTATTTGGGTCATGGGTTGGTTCATGTTTGGTTGGTCATATGAAATGGATTGGTATCTTTATTTTCCAATCAATTTTGGTTAAGTTTGAATTTGGCTCAATTGACCCTTTAAGTCAGTTCATGGTCAATTGGGCTAGGTTAGGTCTAGTTGGCCAATTGAGGCTTTGGTCAAGTTCAACAAGTGATTTGGAATGAACTTGACACATTGGTTTCCATCAATTTGGCTTAGATCAAGTTTTGACACATTTTGACTTTTAGGTCAAGTTGGGTCAACTTGGGTCAAGTGGCCAATTGGGCTAGGTTAGGCTCAAATGTTGACTTGGTCAAGTTCAAACATTGGTCATGAATGAACTTAGATCAATGGTTTCAATCAATTTGGCCTATGGTGGATTTTGGCTATGTTGGTTTCATTTTGGCTAAGTGTTGACTTGGTCAACCCTTAGTTTGACTTGGTTTGACCAATTTGAGTGATTGATCATCTCATGATGATTGTTGATCATGATGAGAGGCTTAGATGGGCTTAGTTCCAATTTGGTTAGGATTAGAATTTGGCTCATAAGGGTACTTTAGGTCACTTTGGATCAAGTGAGCCTAAATGGGTCAAATGGCTTATGATTGAAATATAACCATTTGAAGGTTTGAAGTCAAATGATTTTGATACTTATGTTAAAGGGTGAACATATATCTTGATTTGAATTGAGTTTTGAAGTGATTGAAGTTTTGTATTATATTTGGATTCATGATTAAAGGATTGATTGAATCATGAAAATCAAGTTTGGCTTGATTTGAAATTGATTTGGCTAAGTTCAAGATTTTGACTTGAAAGGCTTTTGATTTGAATTTGAGTTTGATTTTAGTTGATTTTGGTTGTTTGAATTTATTTTATTTATATATGTGAATATAAATGAGAATATAAATGGTTATGAGAAAATGATTTGTGATTTG
This sequence comes from Cymbidium sinense, assembly GCA_021442155.1. Taxonomy (NCBI): domain Eukaryota; kingdom Viridiplantae; phylum Streptophyta; class Magnoliopsida; order Asparagales; family Orchidaceae; genus Cymbidium; species Cymbidium sinense. The sequence goes on along the minus strand of JAKCPB010001394.1, from coordinate 1,434 downwards.
ATTTGATTTGGCTAAGTCAAAGAAATCAAAGGGACTTAGAAAGATTTTGAATTTGAGATTTGAATTTTGATTTTTGAGTTTGTTGATTTGATATTTATTTATATATGTGAATATAAATGAGAATATAAATGGTTATGAGAAAATTTCATGAATTTGAAGTGATTTGATTTGATTTAGGCTAAGTCCATAAGAGGAATCAAAGGACTTAGGAAAGATTTAATTTGACCATGGATTTTGAATTTGATTTGAGTTTAGTTTGATTGATTTATATTTCATTTATATATGTGAATATAAATGAGAATATAAATGTATGAAAATTTCATGAGTTTGAATTGATTTGGATGATTTAGCTAAGTCCTTAAGAGGGAATAAAAGGACTTAGGAAATATTTTGAACTTGGAATTTCAATCATGGGCTTCAATCATAAGTTTCAATCATGGATTTCAATCATATGGAATTGATTTGAGTTTGGAGAAAATCAATAAGGCTGGAATTAATTTAAGTTTGATGTTGATTTGATTTGGAGTTTGACTTGAAGGAAGGAAGTGAGGAATGTGGTTCAAGCTATAGGTAAGTCAAATTTTCCTAACACCCCTAAGGCATGACCTATTCCTATGACTAACTCTTCTAAGTCTCTAGGGCTAGGTTGAGTGTCCACCTAATCACTAGATGTGTCTTAAGACTAAGGAACTCTAAAGTCTAAGAAAGTCCTATGTCTAAGATGGAGGGTTGAAGCTCATTCTAAAAAATGAGGTCAACAAAGCCCAATAGGTGTGGTGTGATTGACAAGGAACACCACTTATTGGTGTTGACCAAAATGAACCAAATGATCACAAGCACTATAGAGACATCTACCTAACCCAAGGTGTAAGAAGGAATCCAGAGCAGTAATGTGACTCTACTTATGTCAAGGACATAAGAGAAAAGGAGGAATCCACTAGGGATAGAGTATGTGAACCTCCACTAGGGGAAGAAGTTCAAGTCATCCAAGGGGATGAGAGGTTTGATTTGAGTCTCACTGGGAGAGAAATTTGATTTGTTTAATTTTGTTCGGAAGAGGGTTGAATTTGTTTCAATTTCGTTTGTTTAATTGTGTTTATTTTGACTCCACCGGGATGAAAAGTGAACTCTCCGGGGAGGCAAGTTCAAGTCATCCACAAGGGAGGGGTTATGAAATCCATCGAGAGAATAGAATTCTAGATACACTGAGGAACTAGAAATATTTGCATCTCATTGAAGAGAAGCAAAAGATTTGATTTGGATTGATTGATTTTTTTTTTTTGTTTCATTAGATTTATGTTGTTGAATTTATTTCAGATTTTTTTAGATTTTGGATTTTGATGAACCTTGTTGGTTGTGATGGATCTGCGAGTAGGAGCCTGAGGCTAGACCTAACTCGTGATTTACCAATCCAAAGGGGTAGTCTACTAAACA